>CM017442.1:54086288-54192819 GCA_007726485.1 Eragrostis curvula
GAACTCCAAGCTCCCGAAGCTAAGCCGGGCGCCTGGAGCGAAGTTGTTGATGGAGCAGTCCATCGTAGTCGACGGAGAGGATCCCGACGCACCCCCTACCTGGCGCGCCACTGTCGAGGTTATAGGACCTCGATAGATTTATTATGGGGGCGAAGGGACCAAGAATACGATGGTGAACACGAGACAAGGAGTTTAGACAGGTTCGGGCCTCCCGGAGGATAAAAACCCTACGTCCTGTATGTCGTGGTATTGATTGTGTATGTTTGAGAGGAGATCCCTGCCCGCCTTATATAGTCGGGGGTACAGGGTTATATGGAAAGAGTCTTAGTCGGTTACATCATGGAAATACTTGGAGTACAAGGCAAGAAGCACTACAAGGTTTTGGGTCTAATGCCACCAAAAATTTTGCCACACCATGATTTTAGTTGCAATAGATAGGGGTTATTGCAACAATAGTCGATTTTGGTTGCGATAGTAGGACATATTGCCACGAATTGTGTAGTGTTGCAATTTTAATTTCGGTGGTTGCAATAAGTAGGATATATCGCAACGCAAAAATATGTGTTGTATTTAGGGCATTGTAATTGCAACTTTTTTTCTAATTGTTGCAATAATAGGGAATATTGCAACGGAAATTAAATGTTGTGATTAGTTATATCGTGTGTTGCAAAAGAGTCTATGTTGTGGCAACACAAAAGTAAATTGTTGCAAAAGGACGCTGAGATATAGCAACGCAAGCCTTATCATTGCAACAAGTCTTAGATATAGCAACAAAAATCAGGATCGATGCTACTACCCAGGTACTATTGCAACAATATTGAGTAGTTGTTGTTTCATAGTTGCAATAGATCAATTTGTGGACTGCGGCCCTAGTCGTGGCCTAAAATCCCCAAGCTCGTGGCCCAAAATTGCCAAACTCGTGGCCTAAAACTCCCAATTTCATTTGACATGAATTGGACAGCGGCCCGAGACCCAACCTCGTCGTCTTTGTTGGTTGATCAGCCATCTCCCGCAAATATTGCACGTGGAGGCTCAAAGTTTTGGGCCAATTTGTATATTAATTAGCTTGCTAATTAGTACTTCTTTTTTCAGGAAGGGCCCAGCAAAAATTGCATGTGGATTTGCTATTTACGTACTCAAATATGCTAGTTATTTTTTCAGAAAGGCCCAGCCGTACACAAGACCGAGTCCTACTACTTTTCGCAATGGATCAAACACCCTCATGACTCCGGCGCCGTCACCGCCATGCAATGCCACCCCAACCTCCGCCCTCCACTACAACCGACAGCCAGAAAATATTGCACGTTGAAGGCTACAAGTTTTTTTTTTTTTTTGATCTCAAGGCTACAAGTTTTGGGCCAACTAGTTACGTACTTAAAGGCCCAACCGTCCGTGGAGGCTCATAAAGGCCCAGTCGTACGTGGGAGGAATGGAGGAGCCATCTATCGAACTTCTAGTTCATGGGTTCGTCCGGACTCCGGATGACACATACCCGTGTTGAGTTCTTCATATCTTTCATGGACTGAACCGAGATTGATTTCCAACTGATAAAACATGTAGCAATTACGTTATTATATCCGTATCTTGAAGATGAAGAACCGTCATTACTAGTGGTTACAATGCACTTCCTGTTGGAAAAGCCTAAGCCGGCACATATATTTTATTGTGGCTATGTGGGTTGTGACATATTCGCTTACAAAAGACATAATCTGCAAAAGGAAAATCATGTCATGGAGTGATGCATAAAAATACTTAAATAGCCAAACATGTGATGCTATCTCAAAAACAAATTACTCCAGGTGGTAAGTTATTGTAACCGCGGAGTGAAGGTTGTGAGTTCAAATCTGTGTTGCGTCTCTTTTATCGAGACTGTTTTTTGATGATCAGAAAAAAAAAAGTAAGAACGGAGTAAAAAGTAGTGCCGGAATGAAGAATCGCACCTGAGACCCGACCAAACCATTCAAAATAGCATACCACCACACCACGCACTCAGTTATAGCTCTCAATGAAATAAAATATTTTTATATTCAGTTATAAAGTTTCGGATTCAAGTAAATAACATGAATGTATTTTCTCGAAGTAAATATCCATTGTTAGTGAGTTTATTATTCCGATTCCAGGACTGGATGCCAAATAGTTCTTGGACGCGCCTCGAGAATCTTCAGGCAGAGAAGGTCCAGATGTCCATCAACCAAATGCTCAGGGACATTGTAAGTTGCTGATTCCTTTCCCTCCTTTGTTGATGCGAATAACATTCACTGTGGGGGACGTGGCCTGTAAGTAGATAGGTTCTCACATGACTTGAATGCTCTAATCTAATACTGGATTTGGAATCACCTAACGGCAAGTTTAGTTGATCTTTTCATGCCTCAGTTTTAGTATGTAAATTGATGACTACTTTTTCCAGAATCATGACCATCACATATTTGTTACCATTAGTCAGCTTATCATCTTAGTAAGGTGTCCCTGAGGTCTCCGCATTGTGGGCTTCAATTTTAAGCAAAGCCCTGCTGTAGCTTTCTTCTAAATAGCAAGGCCTTACACCTTTGAAACATGAAAAGCGCAAACTGAAATGTATCCATATGAATAAGTTAAGATATTAATGTGCTTACTGAAAAGAAGTAGCCCACGGTCCATGAGTTGTATTCAGATAACTGTTCGTAGGTCATTCTACAGACAAATTCAAGTTGTTCTCTGTTAGAACTTAGAAGTTTACTCATAGTTGTAAGCTGGTAATCTGTTGTCAATATTTGTTTCTATATTTTCGTAACTATTGAGTTATAAATTTCAGTCGATTCTTGAGGTCACTTGTTACAATAGATACTGACTGAAACTAAGACTGAACACAGTCAATTCTTTCTGTTTTTTTTTTTTTTTTTTTTTTTTTTTTTGCGGGGAAGTCAATTCTTTCTGTTAACCAACACAACAAACCTAATGATGTGTCAACTTCTGATCAGCCTAAAAAAATTACTGAAACAAAAAAAGAATACTTAGACAGTCAATGTATTTATGACACTCCGAAAAAATATGCTTTCTTACAGTGTACCAGGGTGTTATATCGCTATTGAAAAATTAATCTGAGCCTACCTCAAGTATTATTACTGCTTATTACTGCCAGAAGCTTAAATGATTCAGGACATATACTTTTCTGTTTTTCTCTTATTACAATGCCTGAGCTGTTTAGCAAACATATATAATTTATTAACAGTCGTAAAAGGAGAACACTCAGGTCATTGTTGCTATTTAGATTTCCCCCATGAATGTGTACCATGGAATTATATATTAGGCTGTCATGTACCGTTCATTGCTATCATGCACGAAATAGGCTAAATGCCGTGCCATATTTATTTTTTGCATACTAATACTGTTGAAGAGTTTGTGGAAAATTATATGATTATGATTTCAGACATGTTCTTTTTTGTCTTGATAATGTTTCCTCTATTGGTTTGTAGGGCCTATGGTGGGGAAGATGGAAGGTGTTCTTGAGGAAGAAAAGTAGCAGCTGCAAGCCTTTTAGCAAATGAAATATCATATAGAGAGCTTGTTGCTTTTCTTTTTTCTTTGTTCATGGAAAATGTGTGGTTATTGGTGTGATCCCTATTTAAATGGGCTGTAAGATTGAATGATGGATTGACTTTATCAATAATATATATGTGTTCCACAAATTTATATCCTGGATTAATCTTATTGCATTAAAGATCTAATATATATCGTTGCATTAACCACTGAACAAATGTTGAGGCTACATGTCAATGTCACAACGTTACAAATTTCGTTGCGATACATTAACGTATAGCAACGACTCATGTTTTGTTGCGATATCCTTTAAGCCTATAGCAACGACCCATTCAATGAGTCGTTGTGATACCCTTAAAGCATATAGCAACGACTAACACTTCGTGGCGAACCCTTCAAGCATATTGCAATACCGTAGTCTTTATTGCCACCATCATAAATCGTGGCAATACATTGGTATTGCTACAAAACTTTGACGTTGCGAAATTGAGTGTTTGCAACTACCATATGTGGCTGCAATAACCACTATAGCAACGACGCCTGTTGTTGCAAATGTCATTATTGCAACACTAGTGCTTGTTGCGGATGCAACCCATTGCCACACCACACGTCGTTGCAACACATCAAAGTAATGGCAATGACTGAAAAAGGTGATGCAATACCCTATTGCAACAATCGCTCTTGCAACACCTCCCAACGCCCTGATTTAGTTGCAATTGCGTAATATTGCAACCAAAACACCCATATTGCAACATTTTTCAGCCGTGGCGCTAGGGTATTTTTCTTGTAGTGAAGCCTTTCCAATGTCCAGCCGAGTAGTAGAACCTTCCATCTTGTATCGTGGGCTACTCGGTTTCTTCTGGGCTGGTCCGACTACCCTTGTCAGGTTACTCGGCCCTTTGGTCTTGAGGGTACCCGGGGGTCATGGTAACGACAAGCTCTTATGCATTGGAAGTATTTGCATCCTTGTGCGTCTATTCTGCGCCATCAAGGATTCTGTCACGATGAATAGTAGTACGAGAGGATGTGAACGACCTTTGCAGCGGTCGTTCTATATTCAGAAAGATGTTTGCCACCATATTGTCTGTACCTCAGCTACACTACTGTTCTAGCTCATATGCATGGTATTTTTGTTGAGTGCTGTCGGAAACTTGTCATGTGAGAAGAAAAAGAAGAAAGAAACACCCAAAAGGAGCGCAGACCAATGTAATGTGGTTCCCCTCTAGATTCTAGGAGATGACGGGGTAGTCTGTTTAGCAAAATTGCACAGCTCCAGGTCTAGAAAAGGAGTCAGGTCAAGATCATGCAGGCGTAAGTTAACAACGATATAGTATGTACACCTATTGTGCACGGTCAATTGCAAAGGTTCTCTTGGGCTGCTGATCATGGAATCTGGTACAAGGCTGCAGCGGCTATCCGATAGTGCATCTGCGTCTATGAGGCGTAAGTTTAAGGAAGCTTTGTGCAAGTTCATGAACAGTGCCAATCCTTGAAATGTTGGCTTATCATCGTTATTCGTCTCACTATTATTCCAACTAATCAATTTTATAAGAGTAAATTTCACAAACCCACAAAAATTTTGACTTTTAGTCACAAATCATTGAATGGCATTTTATCCTAACATTTTATAATGTCAGTGGTGGGTATTTTTCTTCTTTTTTTCCTAATTAACGTGGTATTTTTTAGCCTTTGAGAATAAACGTGATGGTATTGAGTTAAAAGATTCAATTAAACACAGGTGATGATAATGTCATAGCTTATCGGTAATATTGGTCCTTATTCTCCTCACGGGGGATGAAAATGTGATGGCTACATGCGTCCGACATCTTGGTGTCTGGCTGATGTAGAGTTCAAGAGTTGTAGTTCAATTATTACATATATACATACTAGCAAAAGTGTCCGTGCGTTGCCACGGGCTCTCAGCAGAAAATACCAATAAATTTAAATTTAACATTTTTTGAGCTAACCACCACACTTTATTGATATCAACCAAATATGTCACTCTATTTCACAATAAATAGAGCTCCCACCTAAACTACGAGCTAATCTGCTCTCATGCATAAACCTTGAATGAGCAAATGCCGTGGCTCTAACTTTGATTTAAGTAGTAGTAAATTTAATAAATGTATAACAAATTTACTACTATTTAAATTGGTCTATTCTTAGCTGGGCTTGACCGTATCACTTTGGGCTTGTCAGATTCAAACTTAGAGAGAGGGCAACATAGACCCAGCCCAACAGAGCAGAGAGAAACGTGGGGTGTCTGTGCGTTGCTATAGGCTAGTCAGAAAAACAAATCAACAAATAGTTTGTTCTTCTATGAATAAACTCAAAATGGTCAAGATACAAAACATTTATGTTAATAAAATGAAATAAAATATGCATATTTTCGTCTAAGGACAAATACAAGTGTTGAATATCAGGCAAATGATCATTCATTTGAATTTCACATAAATACAAGTTTCATGGTCTCATATAAAGATTGTGCATTATAATAGTTTAGTAATGCACGTTCAATACCAACATGTCACCATGGTTTTCTGAAGTAATAATCTATCTAATACATGTTCTTGGCCGAAACCACATTGGTTTCTGCGATGCATCACCTAGTGCTACGATAACTTAGGAATTCATATTCATGCTCTTTTGAATCCCAACCAGTCAGTTGATGGCCTGAAAATGTCTGCCAGGCAACAATCAACATCTGATATGTAAACACGATTACATCCAAGATATGGAGTGTTGCACATTGTGACCCAAAAAAAAAACGAAAGAGGATAGCTCAGGCCTTAGAAATAGGGGATTAATTGCCCGGGTAAGTTTGATAGTAGACTGGCCATGAGCTGCTGGTGACATCAAGCTTGTCTACAAGCACATCCTGAACGCCGAAGTTTCATTCTTCATTGACAGCCAATCACCTAAAGCATCGGATGCATCAACGGTCATGCACACAGATTAGTAAAGTTTACCTTCGGGAGACTGACAAAAGGAAGCCATATTGTCCCAAGTAGTTCACTGAAAATGCTGCGAATGTTCCAAAATATAACGTATCCTTTACTGTTGACGAAAAATAACATACTGCCTCAGAGAATGCGTTGCAATAGCCTCATGCGTCGGCATCATCCCTTATCTGGTCCCAATGAACAAGCTGTTTCTCGTAAATGCAAAGAGAAATTGTTCATTTGATTTGTCAAATGCATTCAACAAGTCCATTTGCAGCTAGCGTATTGAAAGATGTAATTTTCCAACTTAATACATAAGAGATGTGAAATTTCAAAACAACAACATGGCCACTGTCCTCGATACAACAAGAGGATCACAAGCGAATGCAACAACTTACGCTTTGATTCTGACTTGTTATTCCCATCTCATTCAGGCACCTCCTCCTTGTCCTTCGGGTAGTAGTTCTCATAATCTATGAAACGAAAAAAGCACAAACATTTTAGCACACTGGCCCCCAGACTGGCCAAATAATGGGCAGAAGAAACAAAAAAAAAAAGTAAAAAACGATAAGTGCTGTTGCAACGGGTAAACTAAATAATTTAAGACTTATAATATTTGTTTATTGCATTCATATTGGAGTAGTTGCATAAGGATTTTATTTGTGCGGCAAATGTACTTAACATTCGAGTGGAAATTGTTTTAGTTTAGTGTAGAAAATATAAAAGGAGAAAAGAAAACCTCAGCTTTTATGCGCTGAAACCCTTTTAGGCCCATTTCCTTTTTCCTCTTTACCCTCTCTTGTTCTTTTTCCTTTTCTCTCTCTTTTCAATAGTTATACCATATTCACACCAATACCCACTGTAGCACCCCACCTCAAATTAATGAGGGGTTTGCTAACCAGGATCTTAATCGGGTGACACTTGACGACGCAAGAGTCCAAAAGTACACACACATAAGCATAAATAAAATATAGTGCAAATGAAATCTTAATTATTACAACTTTGGGTTGAATTTGATTACATAAAAGAGTTTGAAAAGCGTAGCGGAAGCGATATACAACACGACGTCATTAATCCTATGATGAAGCATATTCAGCCCATAAACATGCTTCGTTCTTGAGTCAAAACATCTCCTGCAAAAAGATTTAAACAACAAACCCTGAGCAACTAATACTCAGCAAGACTTACCCGTCAAAATGGCCTTCTAAGACCGACTCATAGTATGCAGAGGGCTGACCAAGGGTAATGGATTAAATTGCATAAAAGTAACACTAAAAGTTGGTCCTTCTTTCAAATTTTAGCCAAATTAAAAGGGTTCTTGCATCAATGTAAATATTAGCAACCTACACTAAGCAATACATGGTTGCAATACAATTAATTAAAGTACAAAACAACAAGTATACATAATCATATGCACTTCTTACTACGATGTGACACAGTGAACAAGTGGTACTCAATAACCGCGAGGGACGGCGATTCGAATCGATTTACACCTGCAGGCGAAACCCAGAATACACGACGTACGCACACCCAAAAGGGTCACGCACGGCAACCTTTTACAAGATACCATAAAGTCGAGCCGCTTAACACCTCTCCCGAGTACACGTCTCCCCACGCGATAGCCACGCCGGGTCTAACCGTGGTTCGCTCGGGCACCCTCCCCTCAAACACGGTCTCAGATTCCACCATAACCATCTTCATCACAAAAAGAGAGGTGGGTTCACGTCCAACAATATAGCATCGAGCTACTAAGTTTACTAGTTCCCATTCTCCTAGCATGCATCCGGTACTGTTCAAACTTGCTCAGCGGGGCCACAACGAACGGTCCTCAAGCAACACAAACGGGGCTATGGCGAACAAAGCGAGCCTTGTCACCCCAACCTACACATGAAACATCCCCGTTCGGTCTCAAATTCATTATCATCATCATGTGAGAGCATAAAGTAATCCCATTTCCCCAACATCGAGTGATCTCCATACCACTCGAATGCTTCTAACGGTGACTCGATATTAAGCATAGCAACTAACGGGCGGCTGTACCAAACTGAACCAACCCATAGGAATAGAGATTTCTAATGCATCTAAGGTTCCATACAACTCCTAAACATAATGCACATTCCACGACTCGAAGTACATATGAGAAGACCGAAAACTTTGTAAACATAGGAATGCACCGGGACTTGCCTTGGGGCTGGTGGTTAGCACACTCAAGCACGTTCAAGTCAGTGCTGGGCTCCTCGGCCACAATCTCCACGTCCTCGAGTCCGGCGTCGGTTCCTAAATGAATGCAATAGCATGTATAAAGTTAACAGAGGGTTCATGGAACTTTCTTGATAAATATATCACGATGATGTTGCCATGTACAAAAGGACATGCTTGCAGGGCGATTGACATGATTTTTGTACATAGGTGCTCGAAGATGTACATACATCGTTTCCGAGTTAATAGTTGTTTAGGCGGTTACGAAGTATTTTCTTCTAACTTCCTTACAATGGTCCAGGAAGATCAATAATTACTGCTGTATTTTTATTTACCCAGCTGCTCCTATGCACAGTGACATATCCAAAATTTGGTAAAAAAGGTGTGAGAATAAAGTACTAAAAATGATTCAAGTAAGGACTTGAAACTGTGATTACTCAAAAATTAAGGTGAATTTCAAGAAACCACTTGGTGGAAGGTTCAGGGAACCTACAAGGAGTGTGCATGCCAACAATCAAAATGTTTGCATGAGTATATATTTTTATAAAAATGATTTTCAGTTTCTCTTCTCGGAATTTTAGAAAATTATACAAGATGATTTCAGATGTTTATGTTGTACCACTGGATACATCTATTCACAAGGAAACCAACAAATTTTGTTTCACATTTTTATGATTTGTATTCTTGAAGATATGAATTATTGAAGTTTTTAACTATTTTCGGAATTTAGGTTATGAACAGTAAAAACAGGGGAAGAAAACGGCCGGCCATAAATCCTTGAAATCCGTTGATTTGGGTGGTGGAATTGCACGAGGCATGACACAAATGGATGCGTAGGGATGTGAGAAAGCTATGGGTGTGAGTAATCGAGTGGAAACTCACCGAGGAGGGAGGAATCGACGACGATGTGGAGCTCGGTCACCTGGCGGGCATGACTGAAAATCGTCGTCGATCTCGCGCTACAGGCGAGGAGGATTCGATTGGAGTTGAGGAGCAGCTAGAGGGTGTCTCGGAGCTCTGTTTTTACATTGGGGTCGAGCTCGGGTGGCTGCAAAGCGATGGGAGAGAGCTCGAGCTTGGGGCAGCAGAGGCGGCTGGGGTTGTGCGAGAGGAGAAGAACATAGAGGACGACAACTTGAC
The DNA here is from genome assembly GCA_007726485.1 of Eragrostis curvula. Classification (NCBI taxonomy): domain Eukaryota; kingdom Viridiplantae; phylum Streptophyta; class Magnoliopsida; order Poales; family Poaceae; genus Eragrostis; species Eragrostis curvula. Next base: position 54,096,086 of record CM017442.1, read on the forward strand.
TCGAACGGGGAAGGGATAAGGGGGAGCTGGTGGCGTGTGTCCATGGCACACTTGATGGCGCATGCGAGCTGCTCTGCAGCTGCTTGACGTCAGGCACAGGGCTCGGCATGGGCGATGCAGAGAGTGGACGTGAGAGAGAGCAGAAACAGAGATGAGCGTCCTTTTTATTTTTCAACAAATTTCCCAACGTGCTGAGATTTAACTGCTGCAAACCTAACCTTCCCAAGCTCAGAAATATCTGAAAAATTGGGGACGGAAAGTTCAAAGCTACAGGAACATTTTTCATTATTGGAAGATTTTGAAATTCGGCCCAGAATTTGAAATACAATTCTGTGAATGCAGAAATTGTTTGAATGTTCCTCAATTTATTTGAATGGCTTCCCCTTTTCATAAAACTAGAAAAATGCCCGTGCGTTGCAACGGGGTAACAAAATGAACAAATTGAGAAGCAGCAAACTTATAACATATGTTTCACACATCTCAACGCTATTTAGAGAAACCAAATTTTAAGCATAGAACTATTTGTGTGATTAGAGTACTGTAGAAGTAAAATGACCACATCTAAATACATTGTCATACACCCTCCATGAAAAGAAAACTTTTTTTGGGACTGATTGTAATTTGAATGGCAAGTGTTTTTACCTAATAATTTTACGTAACGGCAAGGGCTATAGCCACAAATCTCAGGCCACCGTCGCAAGATATTTCTTTAACGCAAGCCACACCACGGGACCCACCACCATCTGCTTTTCTTTTCTCTATATTATCCACTGGGGCCCACAAATGGCAACTCGTGTTACTCGTCTTCTCCAGCCGAATCCTGCCGATTCCCCTTCTCTTTCCCCATCGGACGTCGGCCATGACAGCATTCCGAATTTGTCTCCTCCACAAGGTCCCAATGGCCAAATCTCCGACTAAATTCGACAAGTCCTTCTGCTTAACCCACAAATCAGTTGTTTTGTTACTTAATTGGGCCTCAAATTTCTTGAATCTTAGCCAGAAGGGAGGTCATCTGTGCCTGCTCGGGTCGGACTTTTTTCTTTCTGATGAATACCGAACTCGATTCGAAGGCGGCTGGCAGAGGAAGCCGCATCGCTTCTTTCTTCTCTCCTCGTTTTCTACCGTACGCGAGAACCAAGAGCACCATCTCGGCATCTCTTAGCCGGGCAAGCTCACGTACGTTGCGCCGCCTCTGCTCCGCTTCGCCTGCCTGCGCACCCGTCAACGCGCCGAGATGGGAAAAAAAGCTGGCCAAGCTCACGTGCGGGCATTGCGCCATCTCTGCTCCGCTTCGCCCACCTTCGCGCCCGTCAACACAAAATCCACGCTCCCATGCGGAAAAAAAAAAAAGGAATGCGGGTGCTGAGTTTCGAACACAGGTGCGGCTTCAAGAAACTAAACAGACTAACCACCAGGGCACTGGACTGTACGTGACCAGAAACGAGTCCGCCTCTTAATAACTTTAAATTCGACTTGAACTCGATTCAAATTGACATGAATTCAACTCGAATTCAAACGGCAGAGGTCTGAAAATTTGAGGCTGACGACCCACTTTAGACTTATTAAGTAGTAGAGATTTCGGGCAATTGCCTGAAATTATATCTTAGCACCTGGAACACAGATACGTTTTTGTTGGGGCCACTTATGTGCAAAGATTTGAAGTTTCAAGTATGAGCTTAAATTTTGATGTGATTTGGAGAAGCTTGACTTTTCAGACTTGAAAATTTAGGTTAGCGTTTTTATTTAACATTTTCTAAACAGGGTTAAGAGAAATTATTAACATGCAGAAATCAGGGATGTTACACCCACTTATGTTGAGATTTCCCAAGCTAAGTATGGAGAGGAAACAATTCACAATCTGACTCACAGAATATTACTGGTTGGCTATAATGCTGAAGTTCGGATTTGTATATTGACTAAAGGCATATGGAAAATAAAACTTTTCATACCTTGTATCCATACAATCCTTTGAAGTTGTTTCTAAGGTTAGCTGGATACCCTTCCCCAGCTTCTGTGGATATATATGGTCACAGGAAGCCCCAAGATATGATGGAACCAAGAAGTGTGGAGCAATTAACTAAAACCTGCAAAAAGTAGAAAACAGGTATTTTAGAGGTCAAGCATCGAGTATTTCAACTTAAAGGCTGAGTACTTTCACGACATGAGATATGCTCTAACAATCAAGCCTTCCCCTCTAAACTTTGAACGAATATCAAAAGGCAGTCACCGCAAACTTATGTGTTCTTAAATGTTGTGTCCAGAGAAGTGAAATTATCGAAGCCGCAAGGATCTCCGACACCACTAAAGAACCATTTAAAGCAGATCCAAAGGAAGCTAATACTTAAAACTTTCCGAGACACCTAACTTGCTTGCTGCAACCATTAAATATTAAGTCAGTATCATAAAAAAAATACCTGCAGTAACTGAAAATATCAGTTTGCTAGATCTGAAATTTGTTATCATATTTCAACTCAGTGGATATAAAAAAAAATGAATATGTAGCTGTGTCTATTTAGTTTTATAGCTTAAACGAGTTATAAACATCCATAGAACATAATTGAATGGCAAAAATAGATCTTGTTTGTGTTCAAAAAACTTTTTTGTGTCCGGACAGAGTATTTTCTCAAAGAAAATTCAGAATCCGTCAGCGTGTGTAATCCATACAATGTTTTATTGTGCACTTCCTTTTCAGGGAAAAAAAGAGAGAGAGAAAGAACAGATCACAGTTTATAGCTCGAATTCATCATAATAAAATGCCAGATGGGTGAGTGAATAAAACTAAATGCCAGATAAGTGAGTGAATAAAACACTGTTACTGATATTCGATTGTTGGATGCAGAAGATAACTGAACCCATAACCCAACTGCAATATCACATGACTAATATGTCAACTATCGATGATTTATACATAGATGTATAAAATGTCAAGTAGATACCATTAAATATTATTAAATAAAAAGCATCCATGGTTCAGATATGCAAAACTGCAAATCGAGCAAACAAATGTACACGCAACATAGGCTAACTGTTTCTGTGCAAAATTAAGGAGCAATGCTGATCCATGTCTTACTCGGCAAGCTCAGTCCCAGTTGTTGCCGTGCTAGTGCAGGACTCCGTGGTGTAGCAGCTCATTGCGTTGGAGGCTGCCATGGACCCGGCCGTCCTGGACATCCGCAGCCAAAGAACCGGTTGTGGATCTCGCCCCAATTGATCTTGGCGATGTGGATCTCGCCCCAATCCCACATGGATTCGGCTGCCGTGGATCTTGGCAATGTGAACTTCACCCCAAATCCCCCATGGATCCCACCGCCATCAGCTCGCCGTAGTGGAAGGGATGCAAGGGTGCAGCATGGTTGAGATCAAGAGGGGATGCAAGGTGACCTCATCCGCGTTTCCCGTGAGGTGTTCTGCTCACCATCGTCGCTGCGGCTCCGCGCAGCCATATCTACTTGCCATCTCCTGCGGAAACTGCCTACATGGTGAAACATTGAACAATGCATGTAGAAAAGAACAGTAAGCACTCAACAGAACAAAGAATCCCATAGTGTACCATTCAAATCTGAAAACTTCATGATGTGAGTGGTGGTCATAATTCAGACAATCCCTCACCTGAAAGTGATTGTGTGTAATCAGAATTGTCAGAAACATCGAATAGGTGCCCGGCACCAAGTGCATACGCAAGAAACTGATATAATTCAGGTAATGCCTCACCTATAAGTTATTGTGCATAATCAGAATGAAACTCAGAAATATTTAACAGAAAAAAAGGAACCGAGCTACTCAGGTCAAACTGGATATTTTAGTAGCTAAAAAATCAGTACCAAAAAAATAACTCAGCGGGCATCACCACCAAACCACATAAACTTGCGACGAACCATCTAAAATGCATTCATGGATTAATAAGGAACTTCCACGGGCCTTAATAGAAAGAAGGAACTGAGCAACTCAGGTCAAACTGGAATATTTTAGTAGCTAGAAAATCACTACCAAAAAATCACTCCACAGGCATCACTACCAAACCACATAAACTTGCGACGAACCATTTAAAATGCATTCATGGATTATTCAGGAACTTCCACAGGCCTTGTCCATGATTAAATAGAAAACATATTGGTCTGGTATCACGATGGCATGTAGTTAAACAGGTACTGACCACTGAACTGCAGTAAAATACTTTTATAGAGAAGAATGGATGAAACATGAGGGGGTTCCAAACATGGCAGTAAAAGCATGGTCAAAGATAGCCTGTAATGATTCGAATGACAGGGTTGCTATTTCTGTATAATCAAATAGAATTAACTGTCAACCATGTTCTGTGAAGAACACGATCGAAGCAACATAAAGGAACACAAGCTTTGACTAAGATGGCAATACAGGATACACGGGTGCATGGGCAATCAACTCACGGGCACATCTAACTCGATTGATGTCTCCTCTGTCTAACATGACCTAAAGCTGATAAAATAAGCCAGTCCTGTGTAGTTCGAAGGATTATCTAGGACAGATGGCATGTCAATCATGATCCGTAGCAAATATGAATGAAGCAATTCGAGCCCAGAGGAAGGTACATAAGTTTCAGGAATTCAACCCAAGCTTCCTATCGACACTGATAACTGGGTTCCAACATCTAGATGCTACCGCTAGTGTCTCTGATGCTTGCATCGACAATTCGTGGCAACCAAAAAAAATTTCGGGGGAAATTAAAGGAGGGGAGTGCGGGACCTGGACAGGATTTGGGTGTCGAGATCCTGGTGGATGTTGAAGGCGGATCCGTAGATGGCTTCCGTCCCGAACCTCTTCTTGAACGTCTCCTGCGCGCGCATGTGCGTTCCCCAAGCATTAGGGTTCAGCGTTGCCGGAGCAACAGCTCGACGACCTTCCAGTCAACGGAGGAGTCGGCTCGCGCTCGACCTCAACGGCGGTGTACCGGCGAGCGCCGGAGGAGTCGGCTCGCGCTCGACCTCAGCGTCGGTGTACCGGCGAGCGCCGGAGGAGTCGGCTCGCGCTCGACCTCAGCGGCGGTGTACCGGCGAGCGCCGGAGGAGTCAGCTCGCGCTCGACCTCAGCGGCGGTGTACCGGTGAGCGCCGGGTCCCGCACTCCCACCTCGGCTGCTCCTTTTGCTCTCGGGGAAGGAGGAGGAGGGCGCGGCGGCGGCGACGGCGGTGAGGGGCGAGGGAGCCGAGAGGCGAGAGCCTGCGTTTTTTTTTCATAATCACGGGGTGGACCCCACCTGTCGGCGCCGGGTTTTTTTTACCTTAGGAGAGGGATGCGACGCGCAAGGTACGGGTACGGAAGTGGACTCACAACAAAAATAATCTTTACTCCTTATTATTTGTCTTCTGAGTCTACTTCCGTTGCGCGTGCGTCGCACGTCTCTCCATCAAAATTTCGGCGCCGACAGGTGGGACCCATGTCGCCTCCCACCCCGATAGAAAAGGAAAAAAAAACACGGTTCTCTCGCTCGCCGCCGCCGTGGCGCTCGACGCCTCCGTCCCTCCTCCTCGCCATGGCTGCTCGCGCCGCCGTCCCTCCTCCTCGCCGTGGCCGTCCCCCTCCTCAACTCGCAGCCCCGCTCAAACCTGTTCCGAAAAAGAAAAAAAAGTCCCTCCCAAACCCAGCCGTCCGCGCGCCGCCTTTAATAGATCCATGCACAGCGGCGGCGGCGTTCCTTGCCGGCGAGGCGCCTCCAGGTGGTGTTACAGTGACGAATGTGGTGGAAGAGAACTCCGGCGGGATGAGGAGGAGGGTGACTGCCTTGGCTTCAAGAAGGAGCAGACATCATCGCCTATCGCCGACGCCGTGCAGCATCCTGACGGCCAGGGACCTACAGCCGGGGGCCCTGTCTCCGGACTCCTCCGTGTCGCCGTCCGCCCCCGTGGCGGCGTCCGCACCACCTTCGCCAAGGTTCGTTTCCAATCCCGCCGCCCTCCTTCGCGCGGTTCCCCTCCCCACTTATAAGTCTTGCATTTTTGCCCGTTTCTTGATCTCACCGATGGTGTAGTTCCAAGCCCTGCGCTCAAGCCATTCTGCATTCTGTACTGGTATTGCTCTCGCAAAGATTTAATCTTGTTGGAATTTAGTTATTGTCTTGTGCTTAGTTTCTCGGGCTCAGTATTCCAAGTAAGATTCACCCGTTACATTGATTTGTCTCGGCACTTTTTGCCACTTGTGCTTCCTGAGCACAAGTTTTGCATTTAAACGAAGCACAAAGAGAGATAGTACAACGTTGCAAGACTAAGACTTCAATGCCTAACAGATATCAAAGCCTTTTAATTTTAATGCATCAGCCGTTTATAATGTCAATTGCTCGGTTCCAGTGCAATTTGTGTTGTTTATTTGTTTTTAAGCGAGTTTCAGCACCAGGTTTCACTTAAACAACATCACAGACTGACGTTGATAAGGGGGCAGGGGAAATCTCTTGACCAAGGACTTATGCTTTCCCAGCGTTCGTGGTGGACGGCGAACCGTCGCCGCTCCAGTCGCAGGTGAGGGCCGCGTGCTTCTTCTGAGGCTCCGGTTTGGACCTGCTCGTGTTGCCGAGCACCGGAGTGGAAGCGGAGTCCAGTGCGACCGTTTCTCCGGTCAAAGGGAGGAATGCTACCTTCACGCGATATGTGGAAGAGTCTGTGGTGAGTTTACAAATACGTTGATTTTTATCTGGTTCGCAATTAATAGTGGTTTTGCTGACAGCTTGTTGCTTGAAACTACCATGAAAGACGTATCAGTGTAGTATTTTCGGGTTGCTTAGGCCCATTGAGAAGTGTTGTATTGTGTGCTCTACTTGTGAAGAGAACTGAACTCTGCAGTTTTCCAAAGTATTGTTATAAAAATTCAGCTCACTTTAAAATGCACAGCCCTTCATATCATTTTTCAAAGTATTGTTATGAAAACTACGCCTTGACAAAAGTTAATATACTTTCACTGGTCTTGTTTTATATAGGTTGAATACTCTGCAGTTTTCTCAATTCAAATCTGATTTCATTGTGGAAGAATCCTACATATAAGTCTACACTGATGATCATCATGAGAAGCTTTTAGGCACATGCCACACTGTCTGATCTCTCTTTGTCGCTGGCTATGACAGATATGGTAAGTGCATATATAATCAAGTGAGGGGCACAACTTGCCATTCATTGTTTCTGTATTTTTCTCATATTCTTTTTAATTTCTTTTTTCGAAGTGAGGGGCACAACTTGCTTAAAAACTATAGCTGAATGCAGTTTTGGATGTTTTCTTAAAAAATTAATATGCAGGTTCATTCATGCATGCTATTTGTGACCTGTTGCATGCTAGCATCAGTTTCTATATCTTTTTGTGCCAATCTTTGACCTACAGTGATTGTTGGTTGTATTGCATTTCTCGCTAATTAACCTCTTTGTGAAAACTAGCAAGAATCATGCTTTCAAGTGTTACATATTCTTTGTACTTTCATAGAGCAATCTCAATTGTCGCATACTGACAGTGTTCTTTAAGTATCACCAGGAATATTCTTAAAAGCCTGCCCTTGCTTCTGTACTGTGTAAATGAAAATGGGATCAATTTAATTTTGGCCAGGGTTCTGGTTTTTTTATTGTGTTAATAAGTTCACTACATAGAATTGTTAAACCATCATCACTTAGTTTATATGACTTTCGTGTAGATGCTGGGGCACATTTGCTCATACTAATCTGTTAAACCAGTCTTAAATCCATGTTCTAAGTCCACCAGGGATGGTGGGGCTCTTTGCAAATTACCTCCTTTTGGTCAATGTTGCTGAAAGCCAAATAGCAATCATTTTGAACTAAATTTCGTTTGTGAAATATCTATCAGAACTATAGATGAATAAAGATCTATAAAACTCCAGATTTATTTCAAGTTTCTTAATTCGTTTACAAAAATTAACCACATGCAGGTTGGGCACTCTCTTTGCGATGCAGTGAGCCACAAACAATTTGTAAGCATTCAGTACTTTTTTTGTACTTTTCTGAAACCAGTATGAATTGAGTGGAAATAAGCATTCAGTACTTATTATTCTAAAGCTTAGATAGATTCCTGGCAGTTACCAGTTGGTAAACATTGCAGTGGTTACAAATATAGCATATGTCTCAATCTGTATATTATTTTGATGTTATAAATGGTCACTCTGAGTTGTAGTGATGCTATGAAATATGCTTCTCATGTAGGTGAAATAATGGCGGAAAGGGGTTAGTAGTATGTTTAAACTGATTTGAGGCTGTAGGAGGCGGAGTAGCGGAGGCATAGAGAGAAGCATTGAGCAGTTGATTGATTAACAAAGCACACATGTAAAGTTACTGAAATTATTGGTTAATTTATTGTTTCATTCCAGTAATCTATGATGATTGGTTATGTGAACTGGCAGAACTACTTAGTAAACATGTTTTCACGGGACACTAAGAGAAAATTTGTTATGATTTTCTGCAGTGGCAATAACAAAGCTGATCAAGAAATTCAAGGTGACTGGAGATGAGTGAAGAGATGAGTTTATGTACTATCATTCATAGCCAACAGTGAAGATAATGAAAGGGTGAAATGAGTGAATGAGAAACAAAGCTGCAGGTGCTGAGGTGCAACCATGATGGAGATGGAGATTCAGCTGTCTAGGCTAGGATCAGTGGTATTCTTGATGATAGAAAATTAATGAACTTGGGATTCGTTGCGGGTGACAAAAAATGATTGCTCCTTCCAGCAATTTCTTGATGCACATATTTCTAGGCAATCAATAACAGAGAATTGAGTGTCTTGAAATTTTCAGTAGCCTGCTGAATATAGGTCTAATATACTGAATATAGTAGACCTCCGTCTGTCAGGCGATTGTTGAGTAGCTGAATATAGTCTGCAGGGCATAACTGTGTGCACTTGATGATGTTACCTTGAAACTGCCCCCTTTTTTTAAAAAAAAAAATCGCCATCGGTTCCTTGGTTCTCTGCCTAGATTTGTATTGGCCTCATTTGACAAATTTTCTTTCCTCAAAAGTTTCCTTGATAAAGCAACTACCATTTTGTGGAATGAATATGATGGTTCTCCTAATCCATGAAGACTTTGCTCAGTCACACAGATTAAAGAGCTTAAAACATTAATGAGGATGTTTCCAACCTGGGCAACAGGTAATGTGTTTTTCATTGTGTGCTCCAAATTCACATGTTCATAGAACAAGAGCTGGCCCTCAATTACCAAGTCGGGTCTTTTAAGATTCCGCCAGCCACTGCATCGTCCTTGGATGTCATTAGTGTTTTTGTTTGAGTTAACAATATGGTAATGTTTCCTAATGTTAGATCCGGCAGCCACTGCATCGTCCTTGGATGCCATTAGTGTTTTTGTTTTAATTAACAGTATGGTTATGTTTCCTAATGTTAGATTCTTTAAGTCAAATGCTTATGATATGGATTCTTCAAGAAATTGCGGCGACGATGACCAGGAAGATGTGGCTACATAAATCTTACTAAAGGTGACCATTATGAGCAAAGTATAGGTTGTATTAAAACGATCAAGAGATTTTTTTTTTTGGCAGCCCGTGGCAACGTACGGGCACTTTTGCTAGTAAGGAGTAAAGAAAGGTTCTCCGCATAGGTATATACACAAGATGTAGATGAAAAAAAAAACAGGATAGAATGATCCTTATAAGTGGTTTAGAAGCCCATGTTTTGTTTGAAGGAAAATATAAAATGTCTCATTTCTTTCTCATAAAGAAATTTAGGTTTAGGAGGCATTAGGAGCAAATTGTGCAGTTCCTGTTAAGAAAAAATAGTCTGAAGTTTCTGATGCAGTACTGGATCTCATGAGAAAACTGTGACAAGGGATAGTTCCTGTTGAGAAGCCTATGTTAAGTTCTTGATGCAACACAGTATGCTACGAGGAGGAGGCTACATTACCATACAATAGAGATTTAATACAAGTAAAAATCATGCAAAACAATTTGAGATGCTGAGTGTCACCCTGTCTAGTGGCTGAGCTTGATGCCTTTATATCGAACGGAAAAAAACTCATGTTGGTGTCATCTTGTCCGTCAATTCCTCATCCAACGGCTACAATGTGGAGGGATCAAGCGAGCCCGTAGAGACATCCCAAACCCCCGCATCCCAAACTCGCCTCGCCTCTTCCCCGCCGACGGCGGCCAGCGTCCTCCTCGCCGCCGTCCTCAAGTGAAATTGAGATCCCTCATCTCTTCGTTACCTGCTTCGTTTAACAGCCCTAGTGCTGGTCGATTCCGCGGGGGCCGTCCTGATTGGGGTAGGCGTAACCTGAGTGGATTTGGGTCAACTCGGATCATCACACTCGACAATTCCGCTCCTTGTTTCGTACGGGGCGGTTCCAAGGCCCTGATCCTACTCGACCTTAGCCTGGGGTTTGATTCGGGAGCAGGACTGAGGCTGGATTTGTGTCGATTCGGCATGGGAGTTTCGGATTTGGAGCAGGAATGCGGCAAGGGGTACCTACCTTTGGGTGACTGATTTAGTCTGGAGATTGTGTTCTTGATCGTCGATTTACATTTTCTATTAGAAATTGAGAGCGCAATTTCTGGGAGTTCTAAGCTACTTTACTGTTTGCTCTGTTAACACCAGGCTCTAGTGATTTAATGAATCCACAAACATCTCTATTAACACCGTACTTATGATCGGAACATCTCGTGGGAAAGCGTAATTTCGCGTACGGCTCAACGCGTTGGAGCGCTAGGCGTAACCGAAATGCCTCACCTCCAGCGATACGCGTGGGTTACGCTTTGGAAACGGCTCGATGGAGAAAACGGTCGCGCAGCTCAGGCGAAAAAAAAGACGCTGAAGCGGCGCGAGGCTGCCAAGGTCGCTCAGCGGGAGATCGATTTGGCGCCGGGCGGGAGATGGATTTGGGGCCGGCGGGAGCTTGATTTGACAGCGGCAGCCAAATAAAAGGAAGGCCCCGTGCCCAGGATTATCCCCATCTGAAGTTGCCGCTGAATATCGGGCCGCGCCGCTGCTGCCGCCGCCGGATCTGAGGTCGAGCTCATCCATCCCCTGCTTCGCGCGGCTCCTCCGTGTCTGCACCTACGAGCTGCTCGTCGTTTTCCTTGCATCCCAGGCGTCTCCCCGCTTCCCGTCCGGCAAGCAGGGTGAGATCCTCTCTCCTTTCTTCTCCAATCCTTCTCCTCACTTCTCTGATTCGTGAACTGTATCGACCGTAGTACTAAAGATGTGAGTTGTGGCCTCCGTCGCCACTTATATTACATTATTTGTTAATTGCCTAGTCTGCTATTGGAGAAGCAGTGGATGATCAATTTCAGCTGCGTCAAATTGCAAGAATGAGATACATATATGTGGAAGAGGAATTCGAGTCCGAACAAGAGGATTTTGAGGAAGATCAAGACGTTATGGAAGATTGAAGGGGCTGGACACCTGGACAGAATTGTACTTTCTTTACGTATCTTCTAATTCTGAACTAAGCAAATCAAGTACTTATACTTTAGGAATGTTTCATGGAACTAGTAATGCATGAACTTCTATATTTTTACAATTACTAGAAAAATCTGCGCTACAGTACAAAACGCCTAGGCAACGCCTAGAAGCGCTTAAGCACGCCTAGGCTCTAGGCGGAGGGTCACCGCCCGCCTAGCGCCTAGCGCCTATCAAAATCAGGGGCCAGAATACTCTGCTTGGACATGTGAGCCAGTCGTTCTCCGAGCAAGAATCTGGGGGGGGGGGGGGTAGAATGCGGATGGGGGCGCAGATCAAATATACATATGCATAGTCAGAATGTCGCTTCAGGCATACACCCCTGTGCAGGCCGGGAAGTGGGGAACTGTCTCTTCTCTGCACCTGAGGTTTCCTCGTCATGGTTATGGTTTGGGCAAGGGGGGAAGGAAGCCGCAGCCGCAAACAAACATTAGAGATCTCTAGGTGAGGGGCTATGGGCGGAGGTGACTTGTTGTCGTTTTAGGCATGGTTCTTTCGGTTTCTTTGCTTTAGAGGGAGGGATCAGCTGGCACGGCATAGTGGTTTTGGAATGTGGTTTCAGTGGGTTTCTTACTCCGAATGCTTTTTTTTTTTTAAGAAACTTTACTATTCCAATGATGTTTTATCTTAATTTATTTGTTTTTGTCGTTGCAGAGTTTCTGGTGCCTTCCTTGTTCAGAATGGCGGACCTAGGCGACATAGGTTGTTGTAATTGTTTTGGCTTTTTAAGGAAGCCCAGGGTGCCATTCCGTCAACCTCGGAATACTGGTGCCACATTATCTGAGGATTTGCTGAAGCGTCAATCAACGGAAGATCCTGATGGAAGCTTTTATACTGGAGATGATCCTGATGGAAGCTTATACAATGGCGACGATCTTGGGAGAAGCTTCTATAATGAAGATGATCCTGGTAGAAGCTTTTATGATAGAGATGATAATGATGATCTTGATGGAGGTGATGATGGACCACCAAAAAAGAGCTCAGAAGATATCATACGGTCAAGAGCCGAAAATGGCTTTGTATGTAGAGAGATGCTTGTTAAAGAGACTAAAAAAGTATTTCGTTCAGAGGTACCCTCCTGTCAGGCTTCAGTTTCGACATTTGTTTCTGCCAATTTTGGTTTTGCCTAACCAACCTACCTTTTTCTTCTATGCTAGCCTAAAATGGTGAAGTTGCCTCTTTCGTTTAAAATTGCAAAATGTTCTTACCATTTGGACTTGCTTAAGTTATCTATGCGCAATATAAGCAGCTTGTTCTTTTTTTTTTTGTCATTATTATCTGTTTGTTCTGTCTTGTAAATTACTCAGCTTTTGCATCTTTGCTTTGCGCACCGTGGCATGGCTGCGCTAGTTGTTTGTCTAAAGATTATGTGTGGAGCCTTTAGTATATCTTCTAGAGGAGAAGCTAAAGGGGCTGTTTGGTTTAAACCTCAGTGAACCATGCCAATCTTTTGCAATAGACAAAAAATTGACAGGAAACATGTTTTGTTTGTGACCAAAACGAACCCAGGACTAGGTCAAAATTGAAAGCATGACATGTAGGCCCACACGTTAGTGGATCTTGATTTGTAGGTTAGCTACATTGAGCAGAATAATACAAATAGTTTTTTTTTTTGGATCAATGGAGTAGCAAATATTGTCATTTAAATTATGATAATCCAAACCGTGACACATTTAATGCACCCACCAGTCGGCTGTCAGGTTATCCATGGCAGCTTGTGCTGCCATCCAAAATCTGGGCTACCCAATCAGCTGCCTGCTCTATCCAAATTTTCTGTTTAATGTGCATCTGGAATGCCAAATTTTCCTCAGCTAGGCCAATTGTTATCCCCTAACCGGCATGAGAGCCAAAATGACTGGGCATGGCCAAAATTTTTCTTGGCCTGTTGCGGTCTACAACCCAACAGGCCCAAAATCATTTGCACCCATGATCAGAAAAGTGCATCACCTTACATAATTGTGTATTACCCTTTTTGACAACGAGTTGCCTTTATTATCCTTAAACTAGCTAAGCATTGAGTCTGGCAAAAACAAAATATTACATGGTGGCTAGTTTAGCCAAATTCGGGTTATTGGATCATATCTATAAGTTTGCCTCTCTGTTCTTACGGCAAGACAATACTGCATGTACAATTGCTGTCACTGTTCTGGCTTACATAAAAGGAGCCTGGTGAGGTTGATTGCAAGTTTAGCTCTAATAATTGCCCTTTGCATGTTCAATGAATGTAGCATATTGTGTGAGAGCATTTATCGTTTGCATTGAACACATCAGTGACCATTTCTTCCCCCCCCTTTTTGGCATATTCAGGATGAAAATGGTAATAAGATGATTAATCAGTATGTCCACCTGGGAAAGATTGGTTCTGGAAGCTATGGCAAAGTGGTAAGATACCTTCATTGTGCTAATAATTTATTGTGCAGGATAGACAGTTAAATTTTCGTTTGTTCCTGCTTGAAGGTCCTATACAGAAGCATGAAAGATGGGAAGCTATATGCAGTGAAGGTATTGCTTTCTGCTGCTCTTTTGTGCTACTAACAAATGTTTCCTCTGGGTTAGAATGATTAATGTTAATTGAACTGCAGCGATTGCCCTAATATCTATTATTCCCATCGTAAGGGAGTATGTCTTTTGTTGAACTAGTTCAGTTATAAGCAGATTTTCACTAGGCTGTGTTTGGTAGTTACTAGCTGTACTTTATCCCTTCTTTATATGTCTGTATCTGTGCATGTTTTTTCTGCTAGTTATTAATTACTTCAGGTATTTGAAGTCTATCACTTCCTTTTCTTTGCTCGGCCAGTTAACTTCGACACATGTATGTGCACTGGATGATTGTTCTGGTATCTAACTTATAGAATTTCAGTATTTGCTCTTTCGTTTCAGGTTTTGAATAAACCTTACATGATGAAAGTTCGTGTTGTACGATCAGAAACTGCAATGACAGATGTTCTTCGAGAGGTGGGTAACTTATATCAGCTTATTTGCCTATGTAATACTTGTGTTTTATTTTCCCTATCATGCACGTCTAAGGCAGTTCTCTGTTAAAGCTGTTGAGCCTGCTGTGATGACGCTATCTCTGTTGGAGCTACGACACTAACCATACTAGACAGCTTTGATGAGTTTCCTAGCATGAATGTCCCACCAGCACTGCAGAGGGGCTTAGTTGTGGTTTCTTTTCTTTTTCAGTGCCCTGTGAAATTTCTTTGGCTTGAGATGCCATAAGAGGGTTAATAGATGGTAATCACCACTTGAGTATGCGTAGACCAGATAATCAACTATTGCTAGACACCACATGGAAGTTTCATATTTTGGATTACGTTATGCATAACTGCATAAGTTTGCTTGTATCTGCAGTCTACCATGCTTCCTGATTTTACATGTTACTTGACTGCATAATCTCATGTACAGTAACTACTACCATCTTATTGGGGACAGGTAGCCATCATGAAAATGTTGGAGCATCCCAATATTGTAAATCTCGTTGAGGTGATTGATGATCCAAACATAGATAAATTCTACATGGGTATATAATTTTGCTATCATTGTTAAATTCTTATTACTCTAATTGCCTATATTCTATACAATTATTAGTTACACTTTTCCGTTGGTATTGTCAGTTCTTGAGTATGTTGAAGGAAAAATGGTCTGTGACAACGGTATAGAAGAAGCCACTGCCAGGAATTATTTGCGAGACATAATATCTGGTCTTATGTATCTTCACTCTCATGTAAGATGTCAAATTTTCATTTCCTCTTAACTTGTTTATAATGGTGAACACTGTGCCATGTTAGAATTATAACCTAGAAACACCTATGATGTATAAATGAAGCTATGTCATGCTAGAATCTTGTATAGTGCACTAAGATTTTGAGAAGTTGTTTGAGCATCTCTATAAAAAAGCTACGTACATGAGTTTTGTACAAGTTAGAATAATCTCTAGTCTCTACACTATTTGCTTTCCCTCAACCTTTGTAGCTTTCTCATCTCAGTTATATTATATCTTTATTCAAGTAACATGGTCTGGGTTCACAACAATACCGTCTTCTATAATGTCTATGTGCCGAGGTGTACGATAGATTGGTTACTTACGAAAGCAAATTTCACAGCTTGAGAATCCTATTGATGCCCTCACCCTTTTGGAGATACTTGCATGTTGTGATATGAATGCGTTCCTGGTTGCCTGTTTCTCTGTATTGTGCAGTTTGCACTATGTTATGTGCCTTCCAGCTTGATTGAGATACTGAATCTTGTCATCTTTATACACAGAACATTATTCATGGTGATATCAAACCCGACAATCTCTTGGTTACAAATACTGGCAACGTCAAGATAGGAGATTTCAGTGTTAGCCAGATCTTTGAGGTGGTTTCTGTAATCCTGTAACTCTGTATTTTTCTGAATTTTATTGTTCTTTTGATCCAAAAATAACCGGCTTGAATGAATTCTTGAATAAGTGCCAAATACATGGTTCCTATTCCTAATTTTACTCTTTCTATGATAAAACTGGGCTCTGTTGTAACAAAAAGTGTAATCATCAGATTGACTGTTTCTAAAACTTGCTTACTTATGCTTTACTGATGAAGTGATATGGTAATGCTTACATTATTGCACTGTAGGATGATGATGATATGCTTTGGAGATCTCCTGGTACTCCTGTTTTCACTGCACCAGAGTGCTGCCAAGGTATAGCTAACTGCTTATTTTAGTTGTGAATGCTGCTTGCAAAATCAGTCAATAACCACGTTATGTATCTGAATACAGCAGTGGTTTCGGATAGCACTAATGCACGACACTATGTTCAATTTTCATGGCAACATGATTGCAGAAACACAGATATAAACTAAAATGCAGCAGTCCAGAATCTTCTCTCATTGATTTTAATTATTAAACATTGATTGTCAACTCGGATATAGACTTGTTACATATGGTATAAAACCTTTCTCTCCCTCACTGCAGGCTCAGCCTACCATGGTAGAGCATCAGATACATGGGCAGTTGGTGTTACTTTGTACTGTATGATTTCTGGGCACTATCCATTCCTTGGAGATACATTGCAGGAAACTTATGACAAGGTGAAAAATAAAAGGAAGAAAAAAGTTCCTTTCTTTTTTGTTTTATCTTATTGCCCAAAACTCACTTGAGTCATTGCTACCGAATAGATTGTCAATGATTCTGTGCAAATACCTGATGACACGAACCCCCACCTTGCTGATCTTCTCCGAAAGCTTCTCTGCAAAGGTTTTTTCTGTTTCATATAACCCTATGGTTTTGATATATAGGATTCATGGATGGAAATGAGCTGTGTTAACTTGGTTGCTTTGCAGATCCAGGAGATCGTATCACCCTACAAGCTGCAGCTGAGCACCCATGGGTGGCTGGGGATAAGGGGCCAGTCCCAGAATACATCTGTAGATGTGGCTTTGGCCGCAGGAAGAGAAATGATTTTCGGGAAGAAGTACAATAGCAGAGAATGGTCGAATGATCTAGTGTAGATAACTGATGAAGTGGGGCAAAGCAAAGTGAGATGACTGACGTTGTATTTGTCTGTTTTCTTGCGTTTCCCTTTTCAATCGATCTGGCTGAGTTACTGAATGTATATTCTTCGTTTTTGGTAATGACTAGAATGCAACCCTCTGTGAGTTAAAACCATTACTTGCTGTCAAGATTTTCCCCTCTGTAGGATAGAAACTGGTACAAGCCAATAGTCTTAGAAGATTGTAGCATACCATTGGAAAAAAGAAAACAATAATGTAAAGGATTTTTTTTTCTGAATGCTATGATTTATTTCATGAATGAATGCAAATTTACTGCAACTGCAATCTTTTTAGTTCTGTGAAATTTTGCACAAAATCGAATAATGCAACCTGAGGAGTTAGAGGCTGTGACATTATGTGCAAATGTTTTTCTGAAATTGGCATCATTGCTGTTTTCAAACTAAGTTTGGAATGATCCTATTGTACTTATGCCTAAATTCGACATTTGTTTCTGCTCTTGCTTTCATTTCACAATTTTCAGCAGTCCACTATTTGTCTTTGGTAATTTGGCGCTGACAAAGTCAGTTTACCAAGCTTGAGTTTCCTGAGGACAGTATGCAGTAAATTGGACTTGTAATTTTCTGTGTGATTTAAGGCTCAATTTAACTCACATATACATTGTCAGGTGTATATATAAGTTCTGTTTCTGTCTTTGCAAGTGACAAGTATGTAGCAAACTAGGCATATTAGCCATTTTTTCTCTAGGGAAGCACACATTGTGTGTTCAAGATGTTTTTATATTTAGTTGTTGTCGCAACTCACAATAGTGTGATCTAGGGAGTTGGAGGCATTGGGCAAAATATGCAGGCAGTAGGGATCGCTAGGACTGGAGGCATGTTGAATCTCATAGATTCTTTCTCACAGTACGGAGCTTTCGAAACCAAGTCATTTACCAAGCTCTGCAAAGCATTAATCATGATGTATGTGCAACGTTGGTCCATTAGGTTTCTACTCTCTATCTGATTGCCAGGATCCTCTCAAGTGAGGTTGCTCGAGCTTCATTAAAATTTTCATCCTGTGAACTGGCATGAGTTAGACACCAAACGCCTTTCTCCATGATTAATGACTAGTATAAACCGTTTGATTCTTACAGTAGTTTAATTAGAAGTGTGATAAATGGTTACAAATTGTACATATATGCTACCACATGATTGCAGTGAATGCCCACTCATTAAGAGTGATGTATGCCTGCCATGCGAAATGAGCTCCAGATCTGCTCCGAGTTCGATCATCTAAATTCTAACATTTTTTTCTTCTAAACAAGGTCATAAGCTCTGCTCCGTTTTCCAAAGAAAATGATTTTTTTTGGACGTAAATATAGTAGGAGTGGCTCCCACTGCCTGCTTTATTGAAATAAAAGAAACCAATTTAGAGTTTAGAAGCTAACTGTACATTTTACATCAAAAGGTGGTAAAGACAAACGCTACCAAGAAGAAAAAAAGGCATAGTTCTAAGTTGGGATGGACTGAAGCCAGTGAGTGATACTATTTCTATGGCATGGGTTTACTCTACACAATAGGAGGTTGACTTCAGCAATGAAGTTTCTTTTCCAGACCTGATGACTTGGATTGACGACTCCCAGAAATATCAGACTGTTCATTTCCTTCAAGATCTGTTAGGCTTCAATTATGAATACTTCCATGAAGAAAGTGTTTCGAAAATTGATTTTTTTTTTATTTTTTTATTTTTCCATCTGGAAGAATTGCAAGTTCAGACTCATCCCAAGATTATTCCAGCATCTTTGACCGAACGAAATTGAAAGAATAAGTGAAATGCCTCAGATAAAGAATTAGAAAAATGAATACATAGATAAACAAATAGAGGTACATTGTACGGGGTTGCAGCTAAACTATGGCACCACACTGGCTCCGTCCTTTCATACGCACCGTGCGAGATTCGTACGTACTAGTCACGTCCTCAAACTCTGCCCAGGGCCCTATCACAGCTTACCTTCCATGATCAGCTGTAGGCCAAGAGAATCACTGGAACTGAACCCAAGATATGCGAGATTCTTAGCTCGTTAACGGTCTCACTGTCTGCAGAATCTAATCCTGGTGCCTCTCAAACCTAAGCCTAATTGTGATGAACAAATAACATGTAAGGTGTTCTTTCAAAGAAATTTAGTTCCCGGGTAGACAAAATCAAACAGAACCACATAGCCCTGTAACTGTAAGCACAGAACTTTCGCTTTTGTTCACGTGTATCGGGAGTTTTGTTCCTGCATTTTTCTCATCTCCAACTCTACCTCCTGTAACGTATATATCTTACCGGCTCAGATAAGTTTTACGAGTAAAAGAGAGTCTATTCGTATCATCTCATTCATGACAGGACACATATAATTGCACGGGCTAAAGCCACGCGGTCGTTGCTGAGATTAATTTTTCAAACAAAGTTTGGACCCTTCCTACTGTAATCATGCCTAAATCCCACATGTGGTGTTGCTTCTGCTTTCATTTAATAATTTTAGGCAGTGCACTGTTTGGCTTTGGTAATTTGGCACTGACAAACTCAGTTTACCAAGCTTGAGTCTTCCTCTTCTGCTTTCATTTAATAATTTTAGGCAGTGCACTGTTTGGCTTTGGTAATTTGGCACTGACAAACTCAGTTTACCAAGCTTGATTCTCCTGAGGAAGGTATGCAGTAAATTCGACATGCAATTTGCCGTTTGATTTATGACCCAATTTAACTCACATATATACTATCGGTTATATATATGTAAGTTCTCTTGCTTGCAAATGAGTAGTGAGTGTAGCAAACTAGGCATATCGTCCATTTTTCTCTAGAGAAACTCACATATATTCTCTGTGGTCAAGCTCTTTTTATCTGGATGTCGTCGCAACTCACAACAGTGTGCTTTCTGGGGACTTGGAGACACTGGGAAAAACATATGCCCAGCAAGAGCCCGTGAGACTGCAGGCGTGTTTCATCTCATAGATTCTTTCTCAGAGTATGGAGCTTTCCAAACCAAGTCAGTTTACCAAGCTGCAAAACACCTATTCATGCTGTATGTGCATCGTTGCTGCCCTATGCTCATCATGTGAGGTAGCCGACCTTCATTAAAATTTTCACCATTATTAATGAATTAGACACCAAACGTCTGTTTGCATCATTATTAATGACTCTCATAAACCGTTTGATTCTTTTTTTACACCCTAAAATAGTTAGAAGTGTGATAAATGGTTTCAAATTGTACATGCTACTTGCCACATGATTTCAGTGAATCCAATATGACTATATGAGATATCCAGTCATTAGGAGCTAAGTATGCCCTCCGTGTGAAAAGAGCTCCAGATTCCTGAGTTGGATCATCTGGCTTTTCTTGTAAATCAGCTCTGCTCTGTTTTTCACAGAGAAGAGACCAGCAAATCAGAAATTCTAGACGAACAAATGGAGGTGATGTTGGTGTACTGGGCTGCGGCTAATATTCTGCCACCACACTGGCTCTGTCCTTTTACGCATACCATGGGCACAAAGCTGTCCAGTGCCCTTTCCCAGGTTACCTTCCATGGTCAGCTGTAAGTCAAGAGAACCACCTGAAGGAAGTGCAATATCTCAGAGAAAGGCAGCACACCGGCTGTCTCACGGTCTACTGGATCTAATCCCGGTGCCTCTCAGACCCAATCCTATCAATTGTGATAAACAAACAAATCGTGTAATCTGTTTTTTTTTTTCTCCTTCAAAGCAATGGGGTTCAAGGCGAGATAAAATCAAGCAGAACTTATGTGGAATTTTGGGCACATGTGTGACGGAAGAGAAATTGGTTCTGCCTTTTTCTCATCTAACTCTTCCTTCTGTAACTATATATATTATCGAATCAGAGGAAGTTAAAGAGTAAGAGAGTCTTATTTTCCATGTACATTCGTATCAACTCATTCATGATAGGACACATATAATTGCCACGGGCTAAGCCATAAAGGTCAGATAGTGCACTTTGCCACGCCCGCGGCACTTGCCTTTGTTGCTGGGCGCACGCGCACGATGCAGGAGGTGGATGAGAGAAGTGCTGAAGCCGAGGACGCACATTACAAACCCCGTACATCCATGTGCATGTGCGAACGGTGCAATCTTGCTGGACCGTGAAGTAGATCGACCACTTGGTGTGTAGTAGGGAGATTTCTCTGTCAGGGTGATAGACACGTGACTGGACCGAGTTTGCAGACAAAGCCGACATGGCCGGAGACATGGCATGGCGTGGTGTTGGAAGTGCTGGAGGGGGAGGAGGTGGATAACATAACCAGAGAAGCGCCGTCACCCTGGATGCCTTCAGTACACATGACGGAGAAAGGGTAGCGAAGGCAGCATTTTGGAGGTAGACGGTGGCGACGGGAGCAGTGCTCAGAATTTTGGAATTGAAACGTTACTGGCACATGCCGTTTAGACCTGTATCAGCAAAAATTGGCGAATTTCAGCCATTTTCGGTTCGAAAAATGTCAATTTTTTTTTTTGAAAATTGATCAAACGAATAAATTTGAAATTTGACCAAAACTAGCGAAAACCACTCACGTTGAGTACACAGGGAAGGCCAAAGCCTTGATGCTAAGTAACCTAATGATGTAAAATATACATACACGTTAACAACACATACGAATGCTGGAGTTTGTGGCTGGTTCCTTCTCTGTGGCTTATTTAATTTAATTAGCTTTCAATCATATTCACCAGTAAAGAATAATAATTGAGTTCTATATATGGCCATAAGCTTCTTTACCTACCCTTCTCCGTGAGCATTTAGGTACATTTCTTGCTTCCTCATCAGCATGGGCAGTCAGTGGTGGAGCTAGAATAAAATTGATCGATGTGGGTGACTCTTTATCATAAGTAGAGAAAATGCCTCATGTAGCTAATTATGGGTGCATAAAAATGAATTTGAGGGTGCGAATATGGTGACAAAATGCATGCAAAAAAAAAAAAATTCTGTGGCCAGAGACATTTACATGGATCCGCCCCTAGGCAGTATAAGTGTTTCACGTAGGAAGGAGAGAGTTGGATGAAAACCTCCAGCCTGTTCGGTTGAACGTGAATGGCTGGGCTGGAGGCTGGTGCCGGCTGGTTCTACAGTGAAATCGTGAGTAACGGTCACCAGCTCCAGCCGGCCAGCCCAGCCGATCCAGCCGTGCCGAACAGGCCGCTCGTTGCTTTCAAAAGTATCTACAGGGCATGGATGCTCTGCGTGTCCATCTCAGTTGAGTAGTTAGGTTTAGGAGGCACTGGGAGGAGACCATTCAGCCAAAGATACTACCACTGTGCTTTCATTGAGTTTGTCACGTGCAATGGTTTTCCTTAGTCCCGCCCTGTTTAG
This sequence comes from Eragrostis curvula, assembly GCA_007726485.1. Classification (NCBI taxonomy): domain Eukaryota; kingdom Viridiplantae; phylum Streptophyta; class Magnoliopsida; order Poales; family Poaceae; genus Eragrostis; species Eragrostis curvula. The sequence continues at coordinate 54,118,339 of CM017442.1, forward strand.
TGGTCAAAGGTTGTTGTAAGAGGGCCATGGAGGGCAAGCAGTGCCTTGTTTGAGGTCAAATAAAGTCTGCTCGGATGTAGAGTAGGTCAAAATATCTCATACATCGACTGGACGGCCAGCCTACTGTTGTTTGACCTCCATTCTACTGCCTAACTTAAGCTTGTACAAGTTTTTGGATTAACTTAAGCCCTTCCTACTTCAAAGAGACAATGACATAACAGCAAACATATATACCTCCATTCTAGGGCACGTTGACGGAGGCAGGTGCAATATCAGCTTGATCAATGAATGACTCATGTACTCCCTTTATCTCTTCTAGTACAGTCTATATGATAGTAGGTTCAAATTTGTAAGCGAAGTTGATGAGAGAAGCTAACAGTAGAATAAGTTTATCTCAAAAATTAGATGTCCACTCCCATGCGAATGGAGCTTGAGGGTACTGCTCTGAGGATGATCACCTAAAATTCTAAAAGAAAATTGTAAAAAGATTCACCAGCCCGGCTCCATTTCGTCAGATTAAGAATTAACAAAACTGATTGCACATACAGAAAATAATAGAGGGGATTCGATTGTACAGTGCTGCGGTTGGGTTAATACTCTCTGCGTATTCACACCTTCCTGTGTCCTGTTGAATGGCAGGTCCAAAGGTTACATCCATCTTAGCTGGAGGTCCTGAGGACTTTGCAGTCGCCAAATGTCGCTCGTTCACTGAGGCTCACTGTGGGACAAACACAGAATCTACGCAGGTGCAGCTTTCTCTCCTGTTCGAATCGAGCTTTTCGGAGCCGGCGGTGGAGGGGAGCTGCCTGCCACCACCCTGGAAGCGCTCTTGGACCAAGCCCAATAGATGAGACAAGCATTTATCTAATAGACAAGCAAATAGATAAAAAATATAACCAACTTGTCTCAATATTTATTATTGGGCCCACGCGCAGTCCCACAGCCTCACCATGCGATCGTTGCTTCAGTCTCAGACAAGGTACCTTCTCTCTCCTTGCTTTTACCTGCAAAATCTGACACGAGTTGGCTATACGCCAGCCATTGGGCCTGCTCTTAGAGCAAGCCCAAATACTCGTCTTACCGACAACCCATCAGACTACGGACGCGACGAGCCGCCCAATAGCGCGCCCATAGTTGCAAAGCAAAAAACGATGGCGGGCCCACAAGCAGCAGCAGCAAACTGACGACGCGACGATCGCGTTTGTAAGCAACAAGCAGCTCTTTTTTCCCTATTTCTCTCTCCTCTGCACTCACTTTTTCTGACATGAGTTGTCGGTAAGACAACTATTGTGCTTGCTCTTAGCTGCCAACGAGGATGGAAATCAAGACACTAGGTGTTCGTTACATGAGGTCTAAAATTTAGAGGGAAGAATTTTATCATTTAAAAGTATTAAATAAAGTTTAATTACAAAACTAACTGCAGAATCCCTGGTCTAAATCGTGAGACGAATCTAACGAGGGTAGGTAAGCCGTGATTAGACGCTGGTTACTGTAGCATTACTGTAGCATCACTGTAATAAAATATAGATTAATTAGGCTCGTTAGATTCGTCTCGTAAAGATGTACCTATCTGTAAAAAGATTTTATCATTAAATTTTATTTAATACTGTTAAATAATAAAATTCTCTTTGATGTGACAGGTCTAAATGCTAAATGCTAAAGCAACGGCAGCACCGGGGCGGGAGGCCGGCTCGAACACCAAGGCCATCGCGTACAGCAACGGCAGTGCCTGTAGGGTTTAATCCCGATGCCTCCCAAACCTATGCCTATCAGCTGTGATAAACAGACACATCGTGCATGTGTTCTTTCAGGAATGTGGTTCGAGGGAGCAGAGCTACACAACCATAAGTGCAAAACTTCAAAGCTTTTTACGCACATCTACTAGCTAGTGGGAGAGAAACTGGTCGTACCATTTTCTGGTCGAACTCTATCTTTTGGAACATATATAGACTGCCAATGCAGTAATAACAAACAGAAATATCCAACTCTACCTTCTGTAACAATACTATACTATATACATTACCCACTCCAGAGGCAGTTCATAAGAGAAAGAGATCTCCTTTTTTCCCCTGTCCATTCGTGTATCATCTCATTCAGGACAGGACAGGTATAATTGCACGGGCTAACCCATAAAGGCCTATATAACGCCTTTTGCCACGCAACGCAAATTTGCATGAACTCGAACCAACTAATGGTCAGTTTTCTAGACCTATATATCAAGCACACGGTCGTAAAATGCGAGCAAGCAGGCCTCACCAGCGTCACTGCTGGTTCTTGCTCTTCTTTTGAAGCGGGCCGAGCCAAATGGTCGTAAAATGGCATGTTCCCAGTTTACACAAAATTGTAATGTCATGAGTCCGATCACGAATTGTAATGGGATATCTGGAACTAAAAAAATTGTAATGGGATAGATTTAATTTAGGGATGAGAACCTGTAGCTAGCTTGTAACTAAAAAAAATACATTTCAGGATTACAACCTATCAGGTTCAAAAAAACTAATGACATTGGGAAACTTCATCTGCCCGATCTCGACGGCCAGACTACTGTTGCTTGACTCACTTCCACTGGTTTGGATACTGTAGCGTTTTCGCTTTTCGCAGAATCGAGTCAGTATGCGCTGATGAACAGACGCAACAGTACATCACATAAAAAGCACAAATTTTACATCTTTAAGTTATTATAATTAGTCAAATGGTTTAAAACACGTAAGAACACAGCGGAAGCCTATAAAGTACAACAATACTACAACACTCGACGAAACGTGGCTGCACATCGAAGCCCTGCGATGTGGACCTGCTGGAAGCTCCACCAAAGATCAGCGGAAGCAAGAACAAACCTGCACAAAAACATAAAAAGCAAAACCCTGAGTACTAGTTACTCAGCAAGACTTACCCGTCAACGTGGCTATCTACAGCCGACTCCTAATATGCAAGGTTACAAAGGGATGGCTGACTCAATAGCATAACTCGCACTAATTACTTGATCCTTACTTTCAAGTTTTATTTTCAAGTTAAGTACTTATCCAGTAAAACAGTGTGCATATCTCTAAAACAGGTATAAAGTAACAATACATCAACAGTGACAGTATATATATAGCAATGTAAATAACAGTAATATAAGAAACTAGCATCATCATCATCAATCATATCACACTACGATGTGACGCAGTGAGCAAGGTTGCTCTTGACCGAGAGCGGCGACATCGATGTACATCCTGCAGGAGAAAAACCTTACCACACGACATACGCGGCAAAGGCCTCATATGGCAACCGTTTGCAAAGGTCCCCCTGAAGCTAGGCTGGGTCCAACCCCTCCCGAGAAAGGCCTTCCTGCACGGTCCCCGTCCCAGACGTACGCCCCGATTGGAAATCATCATTTCTCTCCCGAATACCATGATAGAAAGGGCAGGCTTCCGCCGCGCACCAGGACAACCCAAGCTACTAAGTTTACTAGGCCCATAGAAAACACTAGCATGTGATCAGTACGTTCAAACTTGCTCAACGGGGTCAACAACGAACAGTCCTTAACTGACACAGACGGGGCTACCACCGTGAAGACCCAGCCTTCTCCAACCATCCTACACAAATACATCTCCGTCCGGTCTCAACAAATCCTAAATCCAGCTAGCACAATCCATGGTAAAATCCTATCTCGCGAGTGGGACCTACCACTCGTCTTCTACCGTTCGCTAGCCACTAAGCATAGCAAGTTCTAATGTGAACCTAGACCACATCTACAAAAATAGGACACAAGGTAGGATATGGAAGGGTAATCCTAATGCAATTCTAGGGTTTCACATCAACTCCTAATAAACCTAATGCACAATCAATTACTAGCCCCAAACAAGTGAGAAAATAAAATCCTAAATAGGAAGGCATGCACCGGGGCTTGCCTGGCTCAGAGGTGTAGCTAACTGGGTCAGCGGGGTCAGTGTCCTGCTGCGGCTGCTCCTCCTGCACCTCCTGGGTCTGCTCCTCCGGCAGCTGGAAGTCGAGCGGCTCCGGAGTCGTCTCTGTCACTACACGTTATGACAAGGATAAATAATGCATGTTAGATGCAATGATAATATGATGCAGTTAAGGAATTGATTTCTTGATAGGACAATCATTTATACTGTAAGTGCAAATTGATTAACTTGATTAATTACTTTCGTCTGAAGTATTTCCTTTATTGATTTTCATTTAAGTTATTTACTTAATTTAATTCAAGTTGATTAATTAGAGAAGTGAACTTTGAAATTTAGTTTATGTCCAGTAGTATTTTTCTAGTGAAGAGTGCTACTGGAAGTAATTTACAGTGAAGTTTCATGATTTATTGCAAGATAGATTATTTATAATGATTTAATTAGTGTAGGAACAATTTAAATCACAGGAAAATAATTAAGTAAACTATGACAGTGTAAAAATGTTCTGTAGGTGTGTTAACAGATACTTTACAAGCATGCAATAGTTTGTGATTTATGGAGCAACAGATAATTCATTATGATTTAAACAATATTTGCACATAAACATTTTTACAGAGATCAGAGAACAAGTTTTGTGTGGTTTGGCATTTTTACTGGATGGATCTGTGTGTATGGAACCCAACAAAATTGGATTCACATTTTTCTGAGGCGTATATGATTTATTATGCATTTTACAAACTTGAGACAATTTCTGGCAATTTTAACTAATTTGGAAAGGGATTAAAAAGGGCGCGACCAATCAGATCTGGGCCACAAAGGTGACCATAGAGTCATGGCCGCATCAGATCCGGGCTGTGCCACACCGGATCCAGCCACTCGCGTGCAAGAACACACGCGGGGCTACGGAGTTGGCCACACGGGATCCGGTGTTGTCGCACGGGATCCCGGCGCTGTGGCCAACGGTGCGCCGGCCGGCGCCGGCGCCGGAGCGCGGTGGCGCGCTCGCCGGAAAAGCGTTCCCGAGGGCCATTTGGCGCGAGGTTTAGGCGGGGAGGTAGGGCGCGACACGATGGTCTTACCTCGACGAGCGGAAGGGCGCGGAAGTGGCCGGAGGGTGCTCGGCGGCGAGGAGAGGCGGGCGGTGGTGCTCCGACGAGGTGGAGGGGCGGTTGTGGCGCACCAGAGCGTCGGGGAAGTGGACCGGGAAGCTTCACCGTGCACTGAGGAAGCCCGGCGCGGAACGTGTCGACGACGAGAAGGCCGGGAAGGCGGTTGGAGGCGGAGAGCTTCTTGCGGCGGTGAAGACCGATGGTGAGGAAATTCCCACTCCGACGACCTGGGTTGCAGATTCAGAGGAATAGGGGGTCATATGGATGTGCGAGCTTGTGAGGCACCTTGGAGCGCGAAGACTCGGGTCGGAGCTCACCTGCACTAGCTGAATCGACGGGGAGGTCGCAGAGCTTGCTTGGCCGGGCTCGGAGAAGAAGGGCCCAAATTCGGGCGCCCCAAGACGGAGCGGGGTCAATGCGGGCCATGGCAGGGTGCGGTGGCTCGGGCGAAGCTCAGAGCCCGCTTGCGGGGGTCGGAAGGGGCTCGCCGGCGGCACAGCGAGGTGGAGCGGAGCTCGGCGATGGAACGCTAGGGTTTGGGCTGCTGGGGATGCGCGAGTGAGCGAGAGCGAGTGAGAGAGTGAGTTCGGACAGGCGAGGGAAGCGCGTTTTGACGCCGTCGCCTGGTCGGATGCAGGCCATGGCGCCGTGGCGTCGCGCCGTACGCCGGCGTCCACGCGGCGCGCGACGTCGGGCGAGCGCAGTGAGAGAGAGGTGGCTGATGAGTGGGCCCAGCGGCATCTTTTCATTTTTCCGATTTATTCAAAATCTGAATTTGCCTGAAATTGTGCACACAAATTGGACTAGCAAATGAACTCCACAATTTGCGATTTTGGTACCATTGGAAAGATCTTGAAAAGTTCTCTCCACTGGCCGACATGCACATCTGGAATCCAAAGGGATTTTAAATGGCAACATTTCAAAGTTGAGTACTTTTTCAGCTTTGGGGATTTTATTGACCTGTCAAATGAATTTTTAAAATCTCCAAAAATTCTCCAAAATTATCTCTTGAGTAGGGCTATCCACTGGTATTTTTGGTTGTCCAAGTTGTTATGCAAAAATTTGCGTTGTTTCACAAGGATGTGTTAGGCCATTATTTGAAATTTGAATTTCGAATTTTGAACTTGGTTTCTTTTTGTCTTAGGTTCAGATGGTGATGTGCGTACTATCTAGCTCCAGTGACATGGGGTGTCACAGACACGAGTTTTTGGATGACCTTAAACCCCTTCTACTTGAAACAGACAATGACATAATACAGCAAACTATCCCCACCTACTTCTTGATGTCAAAATTGTCCTGCTTCTGGAGACAATCTCTTAGGTCCTTGTAATCTAGAGGTTACATGCATGGAAGAAATCCGGTCTCATTACGCAGGATGCAGCTAGGGTGTGATTGGTTCCCGTATCCACCTTGGCCCGCATGCGCACTAGAGCCAGGCCATGCGCATCCAAGCTGTGTGCATGCAGGCGTGAGTGATTGGTTTGCTTGTTTCATTTGAGCCAGGCTTAGCTGAGATGTTGATTGGTTGGCCAGATTGAATGCTCGCATGCATGGGTGAAGGCTAGGTTTGTGTGATTGGTAAGCTGCATTCAGTTGGGTGTGATCACCGTTTCACATTTTGGTGAGGTTACCACTGCATTCTAGACAGTACACAAATGAGTTCTCATTTCAGGATTTGCTCCCTACCATCGAATATAGACAGCACACAAATATAATAAGAAACTGAAAATGCCAAATTATAGGTCCAATGCATAATATATATAAATATATCTACCATCAATTGAGCTGATTGATCCAAAGTCCACCACACAATGGACTGACCTGACCTTTACACATGGAGGGGCATTCTTGCCGCACCTCACTGACACTAACATCAGACTAGCAGTTTTTAACATCAGACGCATACCTAACATCAGACTAATAGTTCTTAATACGAAGGGGCACTCTTGCCGCACCTCACTGACCTATGAACTAGCATTAGCTAATTAGAGAGTTCATGTTATCTTACAACAAAAGAAATCACTTGACTTGCTCCATCACCACCACTCCACAAAATAGTTCCACAACTGTCCAACATGATGCACAAAATATGGCTGTCCCAGCCCCATTTCACTTGCTCCATCACCAGCACCTCACTTCACAAAAGAGCTCCACAGCAATTGTCCAACATCTCTGCACAAAAGATGGATCAACCAGCAGCCCTTACAACCTCATACGTAGTAGTGTTTGGCGAGGAAGGTCCTCAGCCACAGCACACGGTGAGAGTCGCTCATCCCAACAAATGCAATACCCTGAGCCTTGTTATCAACCAGATAAGAGAAAGCAACCATCAACGCCTCCTCGGTGAAACCAGGCATGTACATGACACTAGCATACAGGTCAGGGTGCACCTCATCAGGTTTGGATTCACGAATGGCTTCAGCAACATTGTTTACAGCTGCAGTCATGTTGCTAAGAACCATGGCTTCATGTTCATCAAAACAAGTCCTCTTCCTCTTACTACCAGCAGCAGTGTTGGTAGACTCACCCTGATTCTTGGCTACCTCATTTGCAGCCTTGTTAGCTTTCCCCTCATCAAACATATCTGCCTTCATGGAGCTATCACCAAATTCAGAAGAACAACCCAAAGGCTCGTTTGAGCCCATAGCATAGTTCCCTGTTGCCATCCCGCTCCCAAAGATAGTCATCATTTGCTGATAGTTCTCAATGGGCTTGTTCAAAAAGTCAGCATCCTTAGGGTGTGCCTAATATGCATAAATTCAGAACAAAGTTAGAAATAAAATCATTAACTAGGTAAGTCAAACAGAAAATTTTTTGTACTAGTTTGAGAATGGTTGAAGGCATCACCTTAACATGACCATTGTAGTGCTCCTCCTCAAGCACTATCATAAAGTTGTCCTCATCCCAGTGAGCTCCACTCAATTCTCTGAGTTTGGAGACCTTGACCCACCTCTGCCTCCACTTACGCAAGTGATTGTACACTTGTACACCAGTCACTTCATTTCCACTGAATTCCTGAAGGTCCTTGGCAACTTGGTTCAGATGGACCTCTTTGAACCCTTTATCAGTTCGAACCCCGGAAGAAATGAGCTGGCACATGCGGCGAAGCACGAAGCCGGACAAAAATATACAGATTTCAAGTAATCATCATTGCATGTGCCCAAATGCCTCAGATCAGTGAAAAAAGCATATCAAATTTCAAGTAGTCATCATTGAATATGCCCAAATGGCTCAGATAATTAACAAAGTACTAGACATGACTTTAGATACATGAGTTCAGATACAAATGCCTCAAATACACCATAAGATAGCACACATCCTAGATCATGACATTCTACACGTGGGAGTGGCCCCTATTGTTCCACATTTGCTGAGCCCATTCATCCCGTTTATTTGCCCAAGCTGAGTTGTCATTCATAGAAACACCATGGCCATCCAAAGGTGGATTGCTGGTGTTAGGCTCCCACGTTGCCTCAGGAGGAATACACTCATCTTGACCATGTCTTAGGATCCAATTATGTAGAATGCAACATGCAAGCACTAGCTTGACTTGTGTCTTGTATGGGTGAAAGGGTTTGTTGTCAAGAATGCGGAAACGATTCTTCAATGCCCCAAATGCACGCTCAACCGACACACGCAGACTTGAATGCCTCAAATTGAACAGCTCTCTTGGATTAGTTGGATAATTCCTTCCACTATACTCATTCAAATGGTATCTAGTACCACGGTAAGGAGGAAGGAAACCAGGTCGACATGCATATCCAGCATCAACTAAGTAGAATTTCCCTAAAAACTTTTAATGTAAATGCATTAGTCCTACTGTTTATGCATTAACAATCTAGTTGAAGTTACTAAAAATTGTTTTATTTACCTGGTGCAACCCTTAACCCATCCTCTCGCTCTAGCGCATCAGCCAGAATGAGGGCATCATGTGCAGAGCCCTCCCAGCCAGCCAATACATATGTGAAATATAGATTAAAATCAACTGCAGCTAGTACATTTTGGGTAGTGTAGTGCTTTCTACCCCTAAAGGCCGCTGCCATCTTGGCTGGTACTCTAGCGCGCACATGAGTGCCGTCAATTGCACCCACACAATCCTACATGAGCCCCAAAAAATTGTTAAATTATGCCCCCATGCATTTCCCATTCATCCTACATAACTTATGGTAGTTGTTTTACCTTAAAATATGGAAACCATCTTGTGCTAGTACTGATCTTAGGGGCTGTCTCATTTGACGGTGGCCTTATCATATCATCTCTAAGCTCACCAATAGCAAACAACACCTCCTTGAAGTACCTAGCCACTGTCTCTACAGATCTCACAAAAGTTTGGTGGATGACCCTAAACCGTTGGTTGTGGCCAACCACATGCAAGAACATTGCAACTTGTTCTTCTACAGAGCTATGTATGCTATCTCTCAGCAAGTTTCTAGCCCTTAGCAATTTACATAGTTCAAAAAACGGGGCTCTCCTCATGCGTAGCATGTTTACACATTCTACATCATTGTTGTTGTAGATTTTGTTCAGAACGGTTTGCCGCTCTATGTCTCTTTGGCTCATAGGGGCATAGGTGATCCGTGGACGTTTGTTAGAAGCCATTCTAAGCCTACTTAATATGAATGCATACATGGCCGTGACAAGAGCAGCTGCCTGAACAATGAGCAAACGCCTATTGTTTGTCGAAACCATCTATACAAGTAAAAGAAATTGCTGGCATCATTGTCATGGAAATATGCTCAAATTAATATGATGACATCACAGGCAAGGGCATATACTCAGATTAATAGTATAACATCACAGGCATTAGCATAACCTCAGATTATAAAACTACACAAACATATGGTCTAAATATTATCATGGCATCATAGGCATGAGGGCATATACTCAGATTAATAGTAGGACATCACAGGCATGTGCATATACTCAGGTTACTAGTAAGACATCACAGGCATTGCATATGCTCGGATTACAAAAACAAGAACAGAGACATATGGTCTGATTAATATCATGGCATCTCAGTCATGGGCTACTCAGATTACTAGTATGTATGACATCACCAGCAGTGCATATCCTCAGATTATGAAAACTACAGAGACATCTATGCTTAGATTATTCAAGTACTTCGTCCATATTTAAGTATCACAGAAACGACCACCAGGACAAGGAAAATAAAGCATCCATATAGAAAACAAAAAAAAAAGCACCAGAGATGCATGCCTAATGGAGCAGACAAGAGATGGAAGAGGGATGATGTGTTGTTACCGTAGCAGGACTGCAGCAACTTCAGAACAGAGCACGGATCCAAGCCTGCATTGCGAGCAAGAAGAAAATTAGAAAATCGAATAACCAGAGCCTCATGCGATTTGCATCTCGTACAAAGAAATTGGAGAGAGAGAGAGAGAGAGAGAGAGAGAGAGAGAGAGAGAGAGAGAGAGAGAGAGATCTGTACTGCTCCCGTGATTGAGCTGAGGATTTTGGGGAAATAAACTTGCCTTCCTACAAATCACAACTCCAATCGAATTCTCCCTGCAAGGCACAAATGGATTCTTTTAGATTTGCATCTCATGCTTACCAAATCGTAAGAGAGGGATGGGGATTAGGAAAAAAACTTGCCTTTTCTCCAGCACACAGCAGCAAAGAATCACCACCCGCTGCAACAAAATAGAAGCATAGATTAGATAAACCATGAGGAAAGGGAAAAAGAGGTGGGAAAAAGATGAAGCTTTGCCTCACCTGGAGAGAGCAAGAATGGAGTGAGGGAGCTGAGGGAGGACGGCGGTGATATTTATGGACGACGTGAGGGCGGGAACTGGAGGCGGTAGAGCGGGAAGGAGAGGCGGTAAGTCTTGCGTTTCTCGCGCGTACGCGCCTGCACGCGGTGATCCAAAAAAAAATCTCGCGCGCACGCGAGCGAGCAGCGCGCGAGCCAGGCCCGGGAGAAACGGATTTCATTTTCGTTTCCCGGGAGCCTGGCTCGCAGCTCGCTTTTGCATCCGGCGGGACAGGCCCAGAAATAAACTCAGGCAACCAATCAAAGCACCCTTGCATCCCATCAGCCAGGTTGAGCCATATCCGGCCAACCAATCAGGCCCTAGTGAACAAGAAAAATCGGAAGTGAATTGGAAAGACAAAGCACGAAAGTAATGTCACATTCTGCAGGATCATGTCATGAAATCCCGATGCCTCTCAAAACTAAAATATACTAACTGGGATAAACCAACAAATCATGTCATGTGTTCTTTCAAAGAAATGTGGTTCTAGGGGGGGGGGGGGGGGGGGGGGGTACAATCAAATAGACCACATATGAGAGATAGACCCCGTAAGCACAGACTTGAATGCCTTTTGTGCACATTTACTAGCTACCGAACGCGGAATTAATTGGTTGAGACTTTTTCTCATCCATTGCAAATATATTTTTTTGGATCACATATATACTACAATTCAGTAATAAATAGATGGGGCTATGCCACCAGGGCACATCGATGGCGACAGGTGCAGCATCATCTTGATCAATGATTCACGTACTCCCTTTGTCTCTTCTCGTACAGTCTATATGATAGTAGGTTCAGATTTGTAACTGAAGTTGATGAGAGAAGCTAACAGTTGAATATAGGTTGTCTCCATGCGAAGGGGATTTGGATCCCCAAAATTGGGGGTCTAAATTCAGAGGGGCTACAATAACTTGGCATTAGCTCCCATCTCAGCCATTGGATGGGAAAAGAAAGGATGAGATTGACTGCTACAGTAACTGATGAACAGTAGCAAAAGTGCCGAACAGTAGAAGGATGAACTGTTTCAACAGTGTTCGCTACAGTGTTACTTCAGGGTCCTGTTGCCCTCCTCACAAAACACTGTAGCGAAATCTACTGTTCTCTGAATTGAGTGAGCCAATTCAGAGAACCCCGATCCATGCGAAGGAGCTTGAGGGTACTGCTCTGAGGATGACCACCTAAAATTCTATAAGAAAAATCGTAAGAAGATTCAGCCCCACTCCATTTCGTCAGATTAAGAATTAACAAAACGGATTGCACATACAGAAAATAATAGAGGGGACATGCGTGTAAAATGCTGCAGTTAGGTTTATTACTCCTCTCTGCCTGAGAACCTGTATGTTTCCTGTTGAATGGCAGGTCGTAAGGTTGCATTCATCTTAGCTAGAGGTGCGGAGTCGTCTGTAGTCGCCAAATGTCGCTTGGTCACTGAGGCTCACTGTGGGACAAACACACCATCTACCCAGGTGCGGCGAACGGACCTTCCTGCCGCCGCCTCGGAAGCGCGCTTAGCTGCCGACGAGGATGGAAGTCAAGACACTAGGATGTGTCGGTGCCCAACGACGGCGATGTGAGCCAGCCTCCAAAGCAGCGCCGCGGCGGGAGGTCGGCTCGAACACCAAGGCCATCGCGTACAGCAGCGGCGGTGCTTGTAGGATCTAATCCCGATGCCTCCCAAACCTATGCCTATCGGCTGTGGTTATACAGACACATCATATTCGTACATGTGTTCTTTCAGGAATGTGGCTCGAGGGAGCTGAACTACACAGCTATAAGGCCAAAACTTCAACGCTTGTTGTGCCCACCTACTGGCTAGCGGAAGAGAAACCGGTCTTGCCGTATTCTCGTCCAACTCTATCCTTTGGAATATATATACACTACCAATGAAGCGATATCAAATCGAAAAAAAATTCCAACTACTAGCTTAAAGATAAAAGTAGATGAAGTGTAATAAATACTTTACATGTCCTCTTCCCAACCGTTCTTGTATCGTTCCCGTCACTTGAAGCATGACTGATATATGATCTTAGCTAGCTAATCGGAGTGTAGCGCGCCAGTTGAGATAGCTAGTGTTGAGTAAAAGGGACGTGAGATGCTTGGCTGTGTCCTGCGCGACGCTTGCTAAGTTACATTAACGTACAGAGGGTGCTAAAAGTTATACTGAAAGCAAAGAGTGCAGTGCAGGTATGTATAGAACAAAAGAAGCGCATGATACTGCAGATGACATTACAGTTGCTACTATGCACTCATGCTGCAGCCGTCCATTCACGAAGCATTTCTCACCCAACAAGCTAGTAGCTGGATTTTAACAACCTTCGATTGCAGCTTGTCAAAAACCTTCGATTGCAAGATTAACTCCGTGACTTGAGATTCCTCTGCTTCTTCCTCTTTTCAACAATTTTTTTCTAGAGTCCAATTTCTTTATTTTTGTATGTTTTTTCATCTATGTTCAGAATTTTCAATGATTTATCATTGCTCTCCTCTTTGCCCAGAAAAAAAAACTACAATATTTCTTCTTCGGTAGTAGTGTAGAGTTAATACAAGTCATATACTTCACCTACTAATTCTTCCTTATATTATTTGGTTCTTATCGGCCAGACGTCCACAAGTGTGGTATATATAGGGGAGGTGCGGACATGTAGCAACTTCGTTTTAAAGGAGCTACTAGAGGGGCACGGCGGTGGAAATCAGCTGCTTATAATTTTTTGTGCTTCAGTTTCATTTATCTTTACAGATCATCACTATGTTGCGGATAGAGCGTAGGTTTTGGAGGCACCAGGAGAAGACTGTGCTGATCTTGTTCGTGATGAGGATCGGCAAGCGGTTATCTAAGGACCGGGGGGGGGGGGGGGGGGGGGGGGGTGGGGGGTTGCGACGTTCTGCTGTATCTCTTGTTCCACTTTACAGAACTCCTCATCGAAGGCGCCTCTGTTTCTTCGTGTACAGGACAGTGGCAGGCGTTAGATTGCAAAGATTGTGCACTGACATGGGTTGCTATTCTGTTGTTTGTGCACATAATCTGAATTAGTAATTTCATTTCCGAATCTACAGGCTGGCCATCACCAGCCAGCAAATGAAAACTCCAATTGCCGTTTTGTGATCTCTGGATCTGAAAGCGTATTTTAGAAACAGAGCATTTGCCAATTCAGACTGTATGTGGTGGTACGCTGCACATGTTCTGAACTACTGTTGTTTCTGATTCAGAGAGCGGAGACAGTGGTGAGCTGCTGCTTCAGGGCAATCTTGCTCTGAGGTGGGTAATCTGCATATCCCCATATCCCTATACAAACGATACGAAAACTTGAAAAGAGAGAAAAATAAATTCTAGGGGCTACAAGCCTACAATATTGCGAGAAGCTGCGCAAGTAATGCTCGCTGCTTCCACCAAACTAGGTCGGGTCTCGTCATTACCCAAGATGCAGCTAGTGCACAAGAAAAATTGGAAGTGAACTGAAAATAAGGCAGAGCACAAGCCTAATATCATGGTCTGCAGGATCAAATCCCGATGCCTCTCAAATTCAAATATACTAATTGGGATAAACGAACACATCATGTCATGTGTTCTCTCAAAGAAATGTGGTTCGAGGGGAGATAAAATCAAACTGAGCACATATGAGATGACCCCCGTAAGCACAAAACTTTTGTGCATGTTTACTATCTACCAGAAGCGGAATTGTTTGCGCCTTTTTTTCGTCCAAATTCTATCTTTTGGAACACATGTACACTACAATTCAGTAATAAATAGATGATTCTATGCCACCTGGGGACGTCGTAGGAGGCAGGTGCAGCATCAGCTTGATCAATAATGGACTCACGTAATCCCTTATCTCTACTCGTACATTCTATAGGATAGGAGGTTCAAAAGTGTGATAAAAACATTGCATGCCACTTCTTATTATAAATGCTACTTGCCAGTTGCCACATGATCTAAGTGAAGCAAACAGGCACTATATGGGGCAGCATAGCATATATGTAACTCAAGTTGATGAGAGAAGATAGCAGTTTTATTTTTGAAACAACAGCTAACAGTTTATTAAAGTGGTCTAAAAAATGAGGTGTCCATGCGAAAGGAGCTCCAGGGCACCGCTGTGAGGATGATCACCTAAAATTTTAAAACAATTTCTGAAAGATGGTTCGGCTCTGATCCTCTCCATCTTCTCAGATAAAGAAATTGAGGGAACTGATTACACAGAGATAATAATAGAGGGGGCATATAATGTACAAGGCAGCGGTAAGTACTCTATGCCACCCGACTGCCCGGGTGCTGTGAGCCCGTGGAAGGCACCCCCGAAGGTTCCTGCACAGGCTGCAGCAACTGTACTTTCCCTCATTGTGAGCGGGACGTTTCTCTTGGAGCAAGCCCAATAATTGAGACAACTGCTTATCTTGTAGACAAACATATAGACAAGCATTCAATTAACTTGTCTCACCCACTCATTCTTGGTCCCACCATCCACCACACAATCAGGCAATGCGATCGGCGCGTCCTGCAGCGACAACCTCCTCTCTCTCTCCTACTTTCTCTCTTCCCAATGATGCAAAAGTCTGACACAGTGGTCGATAAGATCACTATTGGGCCTGCTCTTAGCTAGAGATGCAGAGGGCTTTGCAGTGATCGGATCGCCATATATCTTGCTTCCGCACCGAGGCTTACCGTGGAACCCACTCTCTCTCTTTCCCTATCCATTTCGCGCGTCTGCAGACGCAGTCCCCTCAGCTTACCGAATCGAGCTTAGGAGAGCCGGCAATGGAGCGGGACTGCCTGCCGCTGCCATGGAATCACTCCTAGTTGCCGACGTGGATAGGTAGCATTCCACGAGGAGGTCCAGGAGCCCAATGACGTGCATCCATCGAGCGTAGCAGCGCTTCTGCAGCAGGCGAACTATAACAGTTTCAACTGAGATAATTCTTTTGGCACGGAACAAATTTCCCAAGCTTTGATCATATTGTCCAACCAACTACAATAACTAATATCCTCCAGAAGTAGACTAGAATCAGCACGAGACATACTTCACCTACTATATCGTTCATATTTGGTTGTTATCCTCCACAAAGGTTGGATATTAGCCCTCGCAAAAAAGAAGAAGAGGTGGAATATATAAGCGTGTTGAAGTTGTGAGGTAGTAAATGGGTGTAAAAAAGACAGCGTAGCTTGCCATTACGGGTGTGCAGCTAAATATCAAAGGTCAGTGCAGTGCTAGTCGGTTTCTTACTGTTTCCTATGCTTCCGTTCCATTTTGTGTCTATGCGGCTTGTCGTATACCATGCATAGGATAGGCTTTGGAGACACCAGGAGAAACCTATGCAGATCTTGTCTAGGATGAGAATCGAGTATCGTTTCTGGCTCGACCATATGGTTTAATGACTCTCTATAAAGTCCTGTCGACAGCGCCTCTGTTTCTTTGTGTCCGTTTGCCGGAGAACTTGTGCCTGAACTTTACACCATGTGTCGTCATTGTTTTCATACGAAACCATGGCGGACTGTACGTAGCAGAGGACACAACGGCATAGGGCGCTCAAGCCGACGCCTCACAGCTGATGTACCACCCGGCATTACGGGGTCACTGCAGGCATGCGGGCCCTGAGGCCACCAGTATGTCAGAGGATCCGGTTGCCTCTGTTTGCAGCTACCTCTGTCGTCCACGGTGCCTCTACCTCCTGGCTAGTGCGTCATGCCAACATCCTTCCTCGCGTGGTGGTTAGCCGTACGTGGTGTAAGCGTAGTGTATGTGGATAATTAACTGATGCACTGAATAACGATGTCTAAGTGATAATGATTTTTCGTGTGACTTTATCAGAAATCTCCATCTATTTTACGGATGGTACTAAAAGAAATATAAGGTTCTGCCAACAGCTAGTTTGTCCTGTTGCATGATATTTTCTTTCTTCTTCCAAGTTTCACGAGTGCTAAAAGATGATTAACTGCTAACCTTTAAGAAGTGTGTTTATGATAAATAAAATCAGATGTTTTAGAAACTTTTTCCTCCAATCAATGGTGATCAAGCTTCCTACTTCCTTTGAGCACCATGAACTGAAAATAAAGTCGTTTCATTCATAGTTCAGAAACTAGTATTATATATAGCTTTGTAACAGCACAAAGAACGGCTCGAGTATAATTGTTGGTATTATCTGTGTTAGTTGTAGAAAGATCCCAGGAGAAATATCACGGAAAAATAACGTTGAGCTTGTCTTCCATGTACACCCGGAGTTTCACTAGCTAGTCGATACTACTAAAATAGTCGAAGCGGAATCGCTGCTATTAAGAGCATGCGCTCCTAGACATGCAGTGAGCGGAATCGCTGCTATTAAGAGCATGTGCTCCTAGTCTGGCTCCGTATTGCACTGCGTATTTCAGCCGGAGCCTCTTTTCCACGCGCAAGGGATATAACCCGGGGACCACAAGGCCGGGTCCCACCACCACCACCACTCGTGACCCTCCTCTCGCTGCCCACCTGTTGTTGCAGGGCCAGACGCCCAATTCTTTTTCCTTCCTCCTCGATCTTTTCATTCTTTAAATTGTTTTTTACTACTCTATTGTACTTCCTCGCTTTTTTTTACTTATCACTATTTTTTACTGTAGCAATTTTGACTGCATGTTTGTTTCTGAAAAATTTACGGAAATGTGTAGAAACATATAATGCTAATAAAGTATGTTTTATAATAAATCTAACAATATAAAAAATCCAAGTGTTTGCACAAATTTTGTAGAAAAAACGGACGGTCAAAATCGCTACAGTAAAATCTAGTGTCAAGTAAAAGCAAACGGAGGAAGTACTATGTTCAATGATGACAATTTTTTTTTTGTGAACAATGATGACATCTGTGAGCCAGCACCACTGGTCCAATTGTTACGCACTTTACCACCAGTAAAACATCTAAGCGTTGACATTTTTGTTGACATTATATCGCACTTTGTAGACACTATATTATGTAGAAGACATTTTATTGGATATTGTATTATGTTGACATTATTATGTTAATTTTGTTGACTCTATACTATGCGGATGACATTGGATAATGTTTTATGTTGACGCTATTATCTCAACACTTCGTTGACACCATACTATGTTAAACACTTTGTTGACACTATATTATGCAGATGGCACTTTGTTAGACATTGTATAATATTGACACTATTTTGTTGACACTATATTATACAGATGACACTTTGTTAGACACTGTATAATGTTAACACTATTTTGTTAACACTATATTTGTCGACACTATATTATACAGATGACATTGTTGTACACCGTATGATATTGACACTATCATGTTAATATTTTGTTGATATTATATTATGTTAACATATTGTTGATACGTTATATTATGTTAATATTTTGTTGACACTATACTATGGTACTAGTTGGCTTCATCTAGGAAAATTAATATAACACTAAAAAGTTAACTTAGTATCGTTGTGAAATAACTCCTAAACTTTGACGCATTGCTGTCACTTTGTTGACATGTAGATACTACTAACACATTGTTTACATTAATAAGCTACTATAAAATGCTTAAACCAATAAGAAAGTAATAAACATTTTTGGGTTGACACTTTTTTTTTTATGGAAGGTTGACACTTTGTTGACATGCAAACAGGACAATATATGGGAAGCTAATTCGTTATTGTAACTTTGAATGAAACTATATTATAACATGCTTAAGGCTAATTAATATATATGTATATGGACACCAAAGGACAATAAAAAAGGCGGGCATCCAAATGATGATCGATCACACACCAATCCAGAGAATCTTGTTAGTCCTAAAGTTTAGTCCAGAGAATCTTGTTATTTAAGGGTATTAAATAAAGTTTAATTACAAAACCTTTTTAATTACCCTCATTAGATTCGTCTCGCAAAGTAGCCCAGGTTTCTGTAAAAAGTTTTATAATTACACTTTATTTAATACCTTTAAATAGCAAGAAATTTGGACTAAACTTTACTCCTAAACGAAACGAACACCCCAAAGTTTTACTGTTAACTAACGTAAACAGAACACAATTGATTCATTTAGCAAAGGCAACTCGAACTGAGTACGGAACGAGCAGCGGGAGCGAAGGAAGCACGCCATCGCCGTGGGCACGCTCGCCGACGAGTTCTACGCCACGGGTGCCCAGGCCTACATCAAGATCAGCGACTTCGCCGCCATGCGCGCCACCGAGCTTGACCTCGCGATGCACCGCGCGCACCTCCGGAGGTCCCACGCGTGCGACAATCTGGAGCAGGGCGCGCGGCGGCGTCCAGCTCGCAGCGTGCCGGAGCGGATGAGGACGGCATCTAGCTCGCAGCGTGCCGGCGTACCGAGGCTGGAGGACGAGCCGAGGGGATGGTCGGGCGAGCCCCATCCCTGTGTAGATCTGCGGCGGCCTCCCAGGCTGGAGGCGGAAGGGATGGCGGGTATCGGGTGCGGCGCGTGTCGACAGGTCGTCCGTCTTCGATGCTCGAAGAGCGGCACGCAGCTGTGCTAGGCGCCGCTCCGTGGCTGCCATGGCAGGGGTGAGGAAGCTCCCTGGGCCTTGGAATGACGAGGCGCTCGACGAACTCGTCCGCATCTCGAGGGAGGCACGAAGCGTGCGACGCTCGGCGAGCTCGGGGACCTGCAACACGGCGACATTGCAGAACGGCGAGCGGCGCTCGTCGAGGCGACCTTGCGGAGCGACGGCGCAGCGAGGCTGATCCGCTGATGGCAGCGCTCGGCCCCATCGAGCTCAAGTTGGGAGCCCAAATGTTGCATCTCCGGCAACTGCTCCATCTCCTATGGCCACCGGAGTTGAAAGGGGAAAGAGAAAAGTGGAGAGAGATGACTGTGCAACAGTTGAAGGAAAGAGGAAAGCAAAAGGTTGGGAGAGAGATCCGGCAACATCTGGGAATAGGGACCACTTCGTCTATGGTATGCGATACGCTGAGCTTGTATTCCATCTAATACAGCTTGGTATTGAAAGCAGTGGGACCAGTTAGCACGAATCTCAACAAAACGGATGGACGGCTGCATGTCTCGTAGCACATGCTCTTAAGAGCAGAAAAGACTTTGCCCTAAAATAGTACGTTCTTGCAGAAAAGGACGTTACTAATGAAATAGAAGCATGCTCTAGACTCCCCAATGTTAATTAATTCTTTAAGCTCCACTTCGAGTAGACCATGATTTAGTCTGAGTAATGTGGTGCAGTTCTCCAGCCTAGTATGCTTAATGTAAATTTTGTTGTTAGGCAGGCTTACAACAACTCAGCCTATGTGAAAATGAAAATGAGTCACAGCTTCAGGCTTGACATACAGTTATACAAGAGTTGGTTGTGTGTTATCTCTACTCCTATTATTTTCGTTGTGAGTTCACGTGCGTCGCAGGTGCGCTCTCTCTCTCCTGCCGTAAAATTCGGCGCCGACAGGTGGGTCTCTTCTCCAGGCATGTCTCCTCGCGCGCCCGCTCCACAAAAAAGAAAAAAGAAAGAAAAAAAGCCCCCTCGACCTAGCCGCCGTCGAGCCCGCCCGCCCCCACCGTGCCCAGGACAAGCGCCGTCCCCCTCTCCCCCTCCTCATCGTCCTCCTCTTCCTCCTCTTATCGTCGGGGCGCAGAGGTGGCCGGGCGCCTCGCCGGCCGCCGCGTTTCGATGTGGAAGGCGCATGGGCTTGCGAGTTGCGACGAGATGGACGACGGCGTGGAGGAGAGTTCCTCGAAGCGCCGGGAACGGGGAACACCAACCCGCAGCCGCCTTCTCTGGCGGCGGCAGCAATCCCACCTATTCCCACAAGCGCAAGAGACCTCCGGCCTTCTACGCCCCGCATTCTGCATCGCCTCCGCCTCAGCCTTACTCCAAGAGTACCTGCAGAACAAGGTAATGGCTAACAGCCTGGCCATTCGGCTGTTTGTCCACCGATCCAGGCTTCAGATTGCCTTCTGCATGATTTGTTCTCAGTCTCCTACACGGCTTTCTTAATCAGGTGCACACGGAGGAATACCTGAAAAGCCTCAAGAGCAGCTTCAGGATTGCCGCCATTGTAGAGGTACGAATGTACGATTGTTCAGAGGATTCAGAATTGGCTTGATTGGTGTCAAATTAGAAGTGCAGTTAGCAAGTGACTGATAGATGTTTTATTTTTATACCATATTAGGTCCCTCATGTCGCTCTTATTTCTAACTGGATTGTGAGATGCTTACAAGATGACTGCATACACCTTTGTCACTGTAAGGTTTACAATTTTGTATTACACAACTCCAAAATCCAAAAATATGTAGACTTGTGTCAGTGATGCAAGTACCTGGTGTTAGTTGAAACTTAAAAGTTTTTTTTCCCCCTAATATTGATGATTGGTATTCTCTTTTGCTAAACATTCAACTTTCTGCTGTGCATCGTTTTTATTGATAATGCTGAAGCTGCGGATTAAGAAGTCTAAATTTTTGATTTAGTTAACACATCAAACGGTTCTGGTTTTGTTTCAAATTAACTCACAAAAAGGCAAGATGATTTAGAAATTTTTACTATTGACTATAGGGAGTAATAGATAAAAACATGATTATTTATTTTGTGCTACTTGCTTAACCTTATTAATTTATTTGGCAGAAACACTTGGTTAAACTCGAACTAGCTCTATTTTATCTGTCACAAGGCAACATCGACAATGCATACCATGCAACCTGAAGTGTTCACTTATACTCTATTTTCATCTGTATTGTGATTATACCTGCTGCAGACCTGTAATTCTTTTCTTATATATAGTGTTTCTGTGGCCTGAAAACTTGATTATTTCTTTTGTAGTCTCACTCATGGTTTGATTCGATGGTGGCGGCGGCAGTGAAGGTTTCTCCATGTAATCAGGTACAGTTTGAAATTTATTTTACTGCTGATTTATAATTTAATTTCTTCTGAAATTGTTGGCTGTCAGTTCAGTGGTTGGGAAGATGCGAGATCCCTCCTGCGATCTTCGCGGAGGATCCTTTGAGAAGGTAGGTGGATTCGGCTAGCTGGTGCTAAGCATTGGGAATTCAGCTTCAGGTTCCATCTAAAAAGAAAAGTCTGCTTCAGGTTAGTCTTCTATCCTCTCCCACATTGATCGATTTCGAATTGCTCTAGACTACATTGGTTGATTGATTCTTAGTTAGGCTGATTTCTTTGACAACGATTCTTAGAAGATTGTTTCATGTGCGTTATGCTTTAATTAGTCAAGCCTGAAGCGTCCTGATTTAGGACAATATTGCAACATATATCCTGTAGTACTTTATATTATGGTTTTTAATTTAAACACATGTTGATAATAACTGAATGAGATGTAAACTTGACCATGCACTAGGAATACCTGAATGAGTAAGTTTATCCACTATCTACTAAACACAAGTTCTTCAGTTACCCTACTACTAAACCTTATTAAGCTTCAGAGTGAACATGGCCATTGGATTGATATGGTTAATGTTGTGGTTGCAGCTGACATGTAAGAATAGGGCGCCGATTATGATGGACCTTCTTAGTGAGCCAAGGCTCGTAAGCAAAGTCCATAGTGTTGCAAATCCACAGCCGTAGTATGCGCCGCAAGTAAGTTGTTGGACTGCATAGCCTTGCTTATGATTACGACCGTCTGACAGAAAAAGGATCGTTACTGACTTGCCTATTCTGTTTTATTCTATTGTGAATATGCCCACCATCATTTGAAGGACATGCTCAGCAATAAGGTGTATGATGTATCAGGAAGGGGACACAGTGATGAGATTTTATCTCAAGCTGCAAACAAGCACAGGTTTGTCACTTGTTTCAAGAGACAATTGTATTTTTCCACATTTCATTTGAGTTTCTTGTTGAAAATAGTAGCCAGAGTCGATCAACAACAATATTTGGTGCAGAGCGTGAGTCCTAAGTTGGAGTAGAGAAGAGTTCTATTAGTTGGTTCTGCTCGTGGTAATTGGGACGGAGAGCGACGGGCTTGCTGTCTTCTAAATTGTACTCAATTTAGTTCATGGGGTCTGGCAGATTGCTTAAAGGCTGCACGGCTTAGTACTTCAGTGGATGTTCCATGGTGACTGCAGTGTCCTTTCAGGGCTGTGCAACTCAATGTTTTATAAGTTTTTCTTCCTGTGTTTTAGAATCGTGCCAGGCTGCCAACTTACCTTAAGATCCATGCAATGTGGCAAAAAACTGTGACTGAACTGATTTCCTTTGTTATTATGAAATGCAAAAAGATATAATCTGTTTTTTACTGCCCACTGCATTCCTGACAGGATATTCGACCCCTCACCAAGTATGAAAGTGTTAACTTTTCTGTAAAAATTTACTCCCTGGGCTCACTTCAATATGAAAAAAATAATAGTTTTGGTGATATGTCAGGCCTTAATAGAATTGCTTCCATGTACATTATGTGAGTATATTCAGAATGATTTATTCATTAGTTTCTTTGGAGCCGACACGTTTTAATCCATGTCTTAAAGTGTGGCAGTGATTTCTATCTTCACTTTCAAAATCATTTCTTACCATATAATTTTTGAAACTGTGACACAAAAACTCTGTATTGCGTCTAAGACTTTTGGCATTTGGTTAACCGATAGACATAGCTGATACCAGCACATTGTTGTTAAAACTTTCAGGACATAGAGTGTTCATAAGAGGATGGTGCGTTAGGAAGTATTTATAAGGAATGAGGGCAGAAATCTCACAATGTATGAGCATGCAAGAAATTCGAGGAGTGTATAGCCTATATTGCGCATTTATCATTAAATCACAATTTTCTCTGACATATAGAAAATTTTTAATGTTGGTGATATTACATACAAGTTGTTCTAAAGTTGCTACCCTTGATCAATGGGTTATATTTATTCGTCAATATTAAACTTGATGTTTTTAGAGTTTGTTACGAAAACACGTGTCATGTGTTGTCAAATGTTCAAATTCAAGGTGTATCCTACTGTTTGATATTTCAAGGTGAATTCTACTGTTTGATTCTCCAGCTATTGTTATATTTCTTAAGAGATAAGAATTATCCTGAAGTTCTTTTTGCTCTTGGGGACATATTTACAGAAATTCAAAACTTAAAGAGGGACACATCTCTTATGCTCTTATTACTTAGTTCAGTATCTTTTCAGGAACAAATCTTCTCGTTTCAAGAATCTTTGCTCTGTTTTCTGAAGCGAGGGAGATATTCAGAAGCACACATGTGGTCTGTTCAGGAAAGATTTTATTTCTAATTTTCTGTGGAGGAACTACAAGCAGGATTTGGACATCTTTGCATCAACAAGTTTTTTTTTGTGTTGGAGCTACTGGAGCTGTTTTGTTGAAACTGACCACCAGCTCGATGCTTGTCATCTTTGCATCGAGAAATTTGTGTTGTAGCGTGTCCCTGTAGCAGTAGTAATTGTAGTTGAAATTTTTATAATATGCAGCCCTTATGTAACAAGAATGGTCAAACATTTATGTACAATATATCCTCCGAATCAATCCACTACTACTGCTGGTAGCAGTTCAGTTTCAGCGTCAGCGTCAGAATTCAGGAGCGAATGAACTGTAACTGAATTAGTTCCTATATTGCTTTGCCTCACATCTGGATAGCCAGCGGATGCGCTCATGTCGACTGGGCTCGCTGCCTCGGTTACAAATACGTGAACACCGCCACTCCCAGCCACTGGCCTGCCTGCGACGCTAGGTCGAAGCAAAACAGGGGTAGTCTGGTCAACTTTTTTTTAAAGATTTTTGTTTTATTTAAATTCGAAAATTGTGCTTAATTTAGTGGATGGCATCCGGAAAGAGGGCCTTGGAGGCTGCAAAGCCTATAAAAAAGTCCGGTTTCAGAATTAGCACACCTCTTTTGCAAATGCCATAAAGTTTTTTTCATGAGCAACTTTTAGACATTTACTTGACTGGTTCAAATTCAATTTGTTTGTAGATTAAAATAAAAAAATTGTATATCTTTTTAAAGAGCCGGTGACAACGCACGGGCACTTTTGCTAGTTTTATTTATTCTTATCTTATGAGTCGGTAGTATATATTTGGAGTGTCAACGTGAACAGCTTCAGGGTGCTATATAAGTGTCTTGAAGGGGGAAAAAAATGTAGTAGCGTCCATTAAGAGTGTGCTAACAGAGATGCAGTACAGTAGTGCACGTCAGCTGCTTACAGTTGTCTATATATGCTCCCGTTTCAATTCTCTCTAGCTAGCTTGTCACTACTTTATGCATAGGATAGGTTTTGGAGGCATCAGGAGAAGAGACTGCTTATCTAGTCCCAGATGGGAGTCAAGGCGGTCAGAAGTCCCGGCTATGTACATTATGCCCATCCACAGCTATTGGCTTCAGCCACCTATTCGGATTTTTTTTTTAGAAAAAGCCTTTATGGCCTGCTTGTATTGATAGCATATAAAAGGGTTTGATTGTTACATCCGACCACGCATACTGGGGATACCAGTTTGCTATCACAATGCCCAAAAGCTATTCTAGCTACACCACCTGTTCTGGTATTAACCAGTTACATGAGCAAGGACTCTAAACAAAATCAAACGATTGTTCTGGGACGCCTTTTGTTCAGAGCTCCAGCACTATGATCCTCCTTCCTCGACGCCCTTCTACATGAAGTCACCCTCCAGCTTTTCAACCTGTTCATCTTTGTTTCTACAGTCCCCCTTTCGTGGCTCTGCATCAAGATAGACCACCTCTGCAGGAAAGAGAAGATTCTTCTCAAAATATTGTTTGGGTCTCTGCTGAATTTTTTCTGTATTGCCATCTCATTACGAGTGCACCATAACACCCATGTTAACACCCCGAACAAGAAAAGGTTAGTCAAGTAATCGATATCTCCAAATTTAAGCCAATTTTCTAGGAAATCTTTCATGATAATGGGTGTTGATGACCAATCTAAAGTTTCTTTGAGACAACACCAAACATAAGTTGCTGGTTTACACTGAAACAAAATATGATCTGTAGTTTCTGGCTTGTGACATAGGATGCAATTTCTGTCACCCCTCCATCTTTTCTTTTTCAGTTGCACCCCCATTTGTAATCTGTCCTGAAAAGCAAGCCATAGGAAATTTTTGACTTTCAGAGGAAGTTTGCACTTCCATAGTTTTGCCATCCTCTTGTTATTGACCCCCCTGAATGTAGACGTGACGTCATGTCGGCTCCTTCGTTTCTTTATGTACAGATGAATGGGCGACGGTTGCAGGATGCGTGTCGGTGCCTCAACTGTGCTCTGTGTGGCAGTGTATCATTGCGTTTCGCGTCCGCTCAATTCCTCGTGTCGGAAAAGCTGGCAACTGCAGTGAATGACGTACGGCACGCACTGCAGGCATGGCGAGCCCTAGTGCCGAGCTGTCGTGGCTGCACTGCCGATATCATTCACCAACATCGTGCAATATTACAAAGTTCAAAGAGATGTCGTCGTGCTGTGAAAACACTCGAACTTTCGGATCGAAGCTCACCATTGGGCCCGCAGACACTATCTCTTCCGATCTATTTTCCCTCTTCGAATGGAGCTTATGGGAGCTGGCAGTGGAGCTGTGCTGCCTGCCGCGTTGCCCTTACCCGCCAACTTGGCAAAGAAATCTTTGCCGAGTGTTTTCTTTTTGCACTTGCCGAGTGTTTTTTTAGGCACTCGGCAAAGACCTTATCTGCTGAGTGCCTGAGCAAAAACACTCGGCAAAGAGTGGGACACTCGGCAAACGTCGGATTTCCCGTAGTGATATATGTTAGCTTCTCTAATAGCACAGCTGACCTAGCCCCTGACAACGGGGCTGTACTGCGCAGCCAAGTCTTGCAAAACCATAGCTTTCCGCTTTCCTTCGTTTCTTTATGTATAGTACAATGGCGGATGGCTACAGAAATGTATTTGTCTCAATTGAAGATGTGCTCTGCGCGGCAGTGTACCCCTGCGTTTCACGCCCGCTCAATTGTTCCAGTGTGAATGGTGTCGCTGGCAACGGTGGAGGGCATTGCATGCATGGCGGGGCCGTGGTTTCCTCCTTTTCTTATCAGGCCAGTGCATATCGTGGGGATGACTGGTCTTCTCCGGCGCCGGTATCCAAGCACCCTGCTGCGGGCGCGACGAAGTGTGGTTGTCGTACGGCGCATGTGGCTCACGTTGCCAGAAGTCAGCGTGGTGGATCAAGCAGTGGAACGGCACGCAGATGTCGCTGCAGTTCTTGACGTTGCCGCACCTCGGCGTCGCCGATCCATCCACGGGCTTGGGTGCTTGGTCGACGGTTGCGTGGAGGCGTCTCCGTGGTTTGTCGTCGCAGTTGCCTCCGCATGAAGTCGCCGTGGCCTGCGTGCCCGTCCTGCGTGCCGTGCTGACCTAGTGACCTTGTCCAGGACAAGGGTCGAAAGTCATTTCTGAAAACGGCTGTAAGGTAGAATCATGCTCTATATGTGCTTTGCCATACGCTAGCCCTATAAATCCTTAGTCCACATCACACCTGTTTCTTTGTGTACTTCATAGCTGTGGATGGTAACCAGAATGGATGATAGAAATTCATATGAGGTAAGCTAAAATCTTCCATTAATGAACAACAGTCTATTTAACATAAACTACAGTCCCCAAATGGTTCCGCATGATTAATCTTATTCATTTTCTCCTCTCGCTGACATGCGGGCCCCGTCTGTCGGCGTCATCCCCGACCTCCGGACCGGCGGACAAACAGCCGCCTCGCCGCCGTAGTACGGCGAGCACGCGCCTTCACTCCTCCCCTTCTCCCATTCGCAGCGGAGCACCGCCCCTCCTCTCTCATTGGCGGACGTGCGCTTCGCACAGGGCTCCGCAGCGCACCGCACGGGACGCATTCACTCCGGCGAACGCGTTCGTCGTCCATTCGTCCATGTCGCCTCCCCGGCCGCCCATATAAGCCGCCGAGCCCTCTCTTACCTCCTTCATCCATCAGAACAGCTCCCCCTCCTCTCCTTCGCCACGAAGCAAGCTCGCCCAAGCTTTTCCCCTTTTTCTCTCTCCAACTCCGGCGAGCTTGTTCGGCGAGCTCTCCCATGTCGTTGGTGAGTCCCTCTCCCCTTTTCCTCTCCCCACAGCTGAATCTCACCTTTCTTAACCCCGGCATGCTCTCGGTTTCCGCAGCCGCGTTCCCGACGAGGAGATCGACGATGACCTTGTCGCCGCCGTCTACTTCCCCGACGCCGGCCACCTCCCATCGCGCCCCTCCTCAACCAAGCCCACTGTGAGCTTCTCCGTTGCCTTCTATCTCTGATGCGCTCCTTCATTTTTGCCTTCCCGCACACACGCACAAGCTTCTCACCGAGCGCCGCTGCCTCCACCGCCTTCCCTGTCGCCGTCGGCCACCGTGGGCGAGTCCCCGGCCAGGCCGTGTGCGCCAAGAGCTGCACCGCACTCCCCCGCGCACACACGGCAGCACACACACACACACACGAGCCCACGGGCACGCCTCCTTCCCGTCGCGCGTCGCCGCGCGACCGGCGCCGGCGAGCTCGCACCGCTGCTCCGGCGACCCTCGTCGTCTACGTGTTGCACTGTGAGCTTCACCGCCTTCACGTGCACGCGGGCAGCCACTCGCGGACACGCCATCTCCATCATACGCCACCGCGCCGTCCATCTCCGACGTCATCGCGCCGCTGCTCCGGTCAACCGCGTCATCGATACGTGGTGACTTCCGCTCCGCCACCCCGCGCTGCGCCCCGACGTCTATCCGTCGATTAGACTCAGCCCGCGAACGCATATCCGGCGAGCCGCCGCCACGCGCCCACTCTCCTGTCGCGCCGCCCGGTCCACGCGTCTGGCTCACGGTAGACCACCGTCACATCCCCCTCTGATCCACAACACACGTGCACCGAGTCCACCACGCACCCGGCCTACCATTAACCGCCCTCAACCACGCTCCCGGTCCACAGGTCACACATGGACCGAGTCCACAACATGCAGTACACAGCAGCGCACTCTTCCCACGGCCCCACCAGTCAGTCTTACACGCTAGCTGAAAATTGCTAGCGCACACTGAATTTACACATAGACTTCAGTTTCGAGCACATTTCCAATAGCAGAAAAATCCCATCAAATTATAGGAAATACCAGATTATCTTCTAATCATTGTGAAACCCTTGTTTACTCCAGATTAATTAGGATTATGTCTATAGTTAAATACTTAATCGTAATTAATTCCTTCTTGCAAACTTGTAAAATCCGTATCTTTTTCATCTTAACTCCGATTTTGGCGATTCTTCGGCCAAAATTTATCTAAAATCGTCCTCTGTGCAGTCCTACCAGAATCTACTGTTCTTGATCCTTATTTGTCTTGTATTTGATTTGTTGCTTGTTTAGTTAATTCCTTGTGCGGTAGATTTATTTTGTATTTACTTTTAATCGATAGACGATCAAGCTTTCGAGGAAGAATTTGAAGACTTGGAATACGAGTACATAGAAGACGAAGACTTTGGTGAAGGCAAGTCCTAACTCCCTTTGATCATGTTGATCCTATGATCGCAAAATAATCCTATTTAGAGCCTACTTTACAAATAAATATGCATCGTATTTAAATATGATTTAAATGCTTAGCGTGATCCTAAGTACTTGTTGATTGCCATTCCTTGATATTGCTTATCCTAATTCCATTGGTAAACCTAAGCTCCACTATCATTAAATCTTTAATGATATGTTGGAATGATATGCTGCTTAGGACTTATCATATCGTGTACTTAATTAATCTTGCTATACATGCTTTTTGTGTAAAATGGTGTGTGTGTGATTGGCAATCAACTCACCAAAGCTCAAGTAAAGAAGACTCACAAGGAGGCATCCCAAGTACAAGATCATTCTTTGTTTTAAGTGACACAGAAATTGAAGTAATGTTTGATAAAGAGGAAGAAAGCAAGTGGACTACATGAAGATTGCTTTTCGCGCCCAAGTTTTGAAGACGACGGAATTACCTTTATGTGATATGCTCTACATTAAAATATTTCATAATAAGTTAAAATTTATTTAAGGGGGGTAGGGTGTAAAAGTTATCTTACCATGATAGTGTTTTTATCACGTGCACTAACTCTTCACATGAGTCAGAGAAAAACTTTTCTCAGTCTGTACTAACCAATGCTAACAAACACTAGGTGATCTCTTTTAAATGTTCCTTTTTCTTAAACAATGTACTCCACCAACCATGAAGGGAAAAGAAATACTACATGACATGATGCTTCAAGGAATCGACCATGTCGAAGAAAAAAAAAAGCTAGAGAAATATGTTAAGATCGTCCCTACGTGTGGTATGCCGAAGATGAAGAGGATAACGATGCTTGAAACTTACCTACTAACCATCCTCACTAACACTACGCGGAATCTCGGGGACGAGATTCTTTTTAAGGGGGGTAGAACTGTAACATCCCAAAAATTAGAGGCTCACAACAATGTAATTAAACCCTAAATAAAGTTGATTTAAGATTGAATTTCGAATTTGAGCTCATTTAGATTTTCAAAATCATGCATACATCTCATTCATATGCATACAGGGAATTCTCCGAATTTTCTTAGGAAATTGGCTTGGCCAGAAATATCCAAAAATTCAGCATAGGTGCAGATCACAGCGGATTATTTTCTGTGATTTTTTCATAATTTTGGGAGATTATTTGAGTAGGTAGGAAATTCGGGAACGCTTCAGTCGATTTGAAACTAGAAAGAATAGTAACCGAAGGTAACGGGCTCGGCCCGTAACTCGGCCCAGTACGCGAATTCAGAAAATAACAGAAATAGAAAAGGGAGAAACTTTACTAGTGCAGCCCAGCCCATCCGAGACGCGGCCCAAGCAGCCCACCTACCTTTCTCCTTCCCAATTCACGCGCACGACGCGTGCGCGCCATGATGCGCGCCGCCGCCGGCGTTGCCACGCCGTTCTGCTGCGTCGTGGCAGCTTCCCCGCCGTTCCTTCTCGGCCGTGTGTGCCCATGCCTCTTCCTGTTCGTGGTTTGACCTGGGCGACGAGGCAACCAGGCCGTGCAGGCCCTTGCACCGCACGCCGCGTCATGTCATTCGTCGTCGCGGCGCCGCCCTACTGCTCCGGCCTGTAGAGGCAGTGCAGCGCCATTCATTTGCTTGCCACGCATGCCACCAAGTCTCGTGAGTCTTCTCGTGGACGCTCGCCTCTCCAGAGCCCTCGTCCTCTCTTCTCTCTCGCGCGCGCCACTGACAAGCCGGGCGCGTACCGGCGAAATATCACCGCCACCACCGCAACTCATTACAAAAGGCAGAATCCATCCTCTCCACTCCTCTTTTGACCGCAACAAACTTTCTCAACCCGCTACTGATAAGATACATCGAGTGGATTGAGAGGAATTTGAGTTTCCCCAAAGACGGCCGCCGTCGCCATCGCCGGAAATTGAGCTTCTCCGGTGAGCTTTGCATCGATTCATTTCTTTCTTAGTGTCTCTCGGTGGCGCTGAGACTCATCCCTTTGATCTTTCCCTGAGTTTTAGGTGGAGAATTGTCGTTGCCCTTTTCTTCCCCTGTTTCGCCGCTGCCGTCGTCGATGTCACCGTTTCCGGCCATCTCCATTCCCGCTAATAGCTTGGTGAGTTTCCTACGAGCCCGTAGGTGCTAAGCGCATGACATAAACACGTCACCGTGCTCGGTTTCGCGCATTTCACCGTCGCTCCGCTGCCGCGCCGCCTAGGTCTTCGCCGCGCCGCCGCTACAAGGCGTCTCCGTCGACGAGTCAACTACCGGAGCGTAGGTCTCGAGCTCGCGCATCGGATGGCACATGATGTCGACGTCGCCAAGCCGTAGTTCGCCGCCGGCGAGTCGTCCAGCCGCCGCGATTACTATGCGTGTGCTAATTCAAATGAAATCACTCTTCAGGCGCCACTTGTCGCGCTCTGATTGGCCAAAAAATGTTTAGATCATTTTTAACTCGAAATAGATAGAAAAACGGTAGGGAAAAATTAGGAAAAATAGCTAGAAAAATTCCTTATGTTTTTGGGTTCCTTTCTATGCAAAAATATGACATATGTGTTTAGGAAAAATTCATAGCAACAAATAAGTTAGCTATGTGCTTTGTTTAGAAATAATTACTTAGAGAATTTGTATATAAGAACTAAATAAGATTAGATTACCTTTGAGCATTTCAGGACCTATCTTCACTCTAGACTCATTGTTAATCATAGGAAAAAAAATTGTTAGAAGAATAATTTGTTAAGCTGGCCATATTCCTTATATAATCACATGTTTCCTTATTAGAATTTAGTTGTTATTTGCATAATAGTGTTGCATGCAAACACTATAATTAAAATGTATGGACTGTTATCCTAGTTGTCACATGTAGAACTAAAATGGTAGTTTCATGTAAGTTTTACTTTGAATGGTAAATTAATTAACCTAATTAAATGAACATTTCATCTATGCAAGAATATATAGCTTTCTTTACACTATATGAACTTATTTTCTGGTTATGTTAAATAAAATAAACTCTAGGACCACATCCCTAGGTTATACCATGATTAAGAAATTAAATATATACTAAGTTTAATAGAGCTCCTTGTTAGCAAAATATAAATATGCTAGTTGTAATTAATAGCTTATATCAGTCTCTAGCACTTTTGGATATAATTGTAAATGGAAAGCATGATAGAAACATTTCCTTGATTTTATATGAGCATGTAAGGAATGTCTACACAATTTTCATGTTCGAACTAAAACTTGATAATATGTCTTTGCATCTCCTAAAAATATGTAGATTGCATAGACATACATAGATGCACCCAAAATGATTATGGAAATAAATACCTTAACCTCTAGGAATGTTTCCATAAATCTTAGGAGTATGTTACCTTATTTTACATATGCATTATCTTAGGAATATTTGTTATGTATTTTAATTTATTTGTTCGTGTTTCTTTAAACAACCCCAAGTTCATTAGCAGAAATAATTTAGAATTTATATAATAGATATGCACGCAATCGCCATTAATAAAACATGTGCATCTCATCATATTTTCTTAGAGATTTAGTAAATAAATGTCTATGTAAACTATCATATTAGCCTTAAAACAATTAATTTAAATAACACACATACATGTTTTCCCTTTTAAGAGAAAATAAGTTATAAATAATTTGTCTAGGTGAATATGGCCTATATAAGGCCAGAAATATATTTTATAACGAATGATCACCGTAAAATAAATAGAACCACGTACACCCTAGTTGCCCTTCCTTCAATTTATCGATAGAACTCGATAACACGTAGTCCGTTCGTACGAACTCCCGAGTACATATTTATTTCCATGAAATGCATTCCATGATCATACTCTTGGGTTTTTATTCGAAATATTGTATTTATTTTTGTAGATTTCATTGGATCTTTTGATGGCTTTATTCGGATCTTTTGATGCGGATTGATGTGTACGTGAGTGAATCGTCGAAGGGCTATATCGCGGGGACACTTGAAGATCGTCGTATGAATTATGTATATAAAGGTGCGAGGCAAGCACACCCCCTTGATCATTTTGATCCTATGTTTTGCAAGTGCATTTAAGTGCTTAAATTGTAGGAATAATTTGTGCATAATTTATATCACTAAAAATGTTCACTTGGGGAATGGTAGATACTACCTATTGGTTTTATCCATTTATTGGACCTTATTATAATCCCTTGTAACCATAGGTTGGGTTGTCACATTGGACATATGCCATATGCTTCATGATATAATTAATTGCTAATTAAGCTTGCTAAAACAGGACACTATATTTTGTACAAATGGAAGCACATGTATATTCATTAAATTTACAGATTATGTTGATGGGAAATCTTTGTTGATATATGATGGTAATTTTAGATGTTGACGGGTTTTGATGTGACAATATAAAAATTGGAATAATGACTGTTTGATAATGATGATTTTGGAGACCCGTCACATCACATAAGGACCGGTACATTTGATTCTTGATTTAAGGAAACATCGTGCGACCATGGATGCTGGTATGGGACGGCCATGGCTAAGTAATTAGTTGAATGTTGCCTTGCCTTCTAGAAGTAGAGAATGTGCGGATAATTCCTGATTTTTGGTTGGATTATTCGACGGGGCACCCATTGCTATACGCGTGGGATCAAAGCTTCCTTACACAATAAATTGTACCTTTTCCTGCCTAACTATCCATATATGAAGGAGGGGAAAATTGTACCTCTGGGATGTTAGTGGTCAGGTTCAGAGGATTCTATTGCAATTTAGGGGAGGCAAGGTTAACAAACGGCAAATGAAAACGTCATGCGTGATACCGATATGCACACTTCGTGAGTGCACGGTGCTTGCAACACCACAGACGGTCACTCGCTGTCCATGGGTACAACGTACAAACTCTACAGAGTAATAATCCATTCGAATGGCCGTGCTTGCGGTCTCAAGCTCCTTAATGATGGGTCTTTGTTTAGGAGATGGATGGAATTAAAATTAATCATGACCATTGTGGTTAATGACATATGAAATGGTATAGATGTTGATTTTATAGGAACTTGACATGGAAGTCAAGTATGTCACTTTATTTATATGATATTATTACTTGTGCTTACATTTATGCAATTTATATTCAAGCAATTCAATTTAGTAATTGTTTCATTAATCAAGTTTAGATTACTATATGCTCATTTATGCAAATCAACCATTTAATGCCTTTCCTTCACTTTGACCTTGCATATAATTATAATTTGGTTAATATTCACATGCATGCTTGCCTTCGATAACTTGGTTTCAGATGTGGCATCGATCGTGGTGACGAACGACGCCGTTCTTTCTAGGAGTTCAACTTCCAGTCAATTGCCTGTGGGATGAACACGGGGCACACGCTGGAGATTTGAATTCCTTTGTGTTTCCACTGTGTTTATTTCTTAAGGTACTTCGTCGGCCGTCGAGCCAATATTTTGTAAATTTCAAATAAACTTGATAGTGAATTTTGATATGGCTATGGTTCCGCTGTGATTACCGTGTGTACTTGTCATTGATCCTGGGACAAGTACGGAAAACACGGAGTTTCGGGTAATTTAATTATCCGGGACACCGCAGATGCAGGAGGGAAGGGTAATTGCTTATGTCTCTTGGCAGCTTACGAGGCATGAAGAGCATTACCCCACTCATGATCTTGAGCTGGCAGCTGTCGTACTTGCTTTGAAAGTATGGCGGCATTATCTGTTGGGAAATCTGGTGCATATCTATACAGATCACAAGAGCCTCAAGTACTTCTTCACGCAGTCAGATCTGAACATGCGCCAGAGGAGATGGTTAGAGCTGATCAAGGACTATGATCTAGAGATTCACTATCATCCGGGCAAGGCTAATGTGGTTGCTGATGCTTTGAGTCGCAAGGCTCATTGCAATAATCTTATCGTTGTTCCTTACGCAGAGGTGGAGCCTAGTCTTCGAGTGTATCCTTATGGTTCCTTGGCTAATATATCACTCATTCCCACCTTGCGCGATGAGATTGTGGCAGCACAGAAGACAGATGATAAGGTTAATCACCTTAAGAGGAGACTCAGGCTTGGAGAGGCCAGAGTTCAGTGTTTCAGGGAGGATGATGATGGAGTCCTATGGTTCAAGGACAGATTGGTGGTTCCGAAAGACTTTGAGTTGCGCAAGAAAATTCTTGATGAGGCGCACATGTCCAAGTATTCCATCCACCCTGGCAGCAACAAGATGTATCAGGACTTGAGGAGTCGCTTCTGGTGGACCCGCATGAAGCGGGAGGTCGCACAGTATATTTCTGAGTGTGACACTTGCAGGAGGGTCAAGGCGGATTATGTGAAGCCTGCAGGGTTACTTCAGCCTTTGAGTATTCCTGCTTGGAAGTGGGAGGATATTAGCATGGATTCCATTGTTGGTTTACCTCTCACACCGCAGAAGCATGACTCTATTTGGGTGATTGTTGATCGGCTGACCAAGCTTCATTCCAGTGAAGACGGGTTACACTGTGAAGAAGTATGCTGAGTTGTACATCGCCCGAATTCTTTGCTTGCATGGATTGCCCAAGACTATTGTTTCTGATCGGGGACCTCAGTTTGTTTCTCGTTTCTGGGAGCAGTTGCATGCTTCTTTGGGCACCACATTGATTCGTAGTGCAGCTTATCACCCATAGACAGATGATCAGACAGAGAGAGTGAACCAGATTCTAGAGGACATGCTTCGTGCCTGCGTGCTACATCATGGCAAGAGTTGGGATGAGAGCTTACCACTGGCAGAGTTCTCATACAACAACAGTTACCAGGCGAGCATCAAGATGGCACCATTTGAGGCTTTGTATGGATGCCGTTGTCGGACTCCCCTTAATTGGGTTGAGGCCGGCGAGAGAGTCACCTTCAAGACAAAGCCAGTGGATGCAGTAGAGGAGACAGTTAAGACTTAGTGGCAGAGGCTGAGGAGACCGTGCGTCTCATTCAGTCCAACTTGAGAGCAGCTCAGTCCCGGCAGAAAAGCTATGCTGATAAGAGGCGCCGACCTCTGGTTTTCGCTATTGGTGATCACGTATACCTTCGTGACTCTCCCATGATGGGTGTACGACGGTTTGGAGTCAGAAGGAAACTTGCCCCCAGATTTATTGGACCTTTTCTGATCATCGAGAGATGTGGGCCTGTTGCTTACAGATTGGAGGTGCCACCCAATCTATCTGGTGTTCACAATGTCTTCCATGTCTCACAGTTGAAAAAGTGTTTGAAGACTCCCGTAGCTGTTGTGATCAGTGGTGTTGAGCAGCTTGAGCCCGATTTGACTTATCCTGAGCAACCCATCAAGATCGTTGATCAGAAGGACCGAGTCACCCGGAAGAGCACTACCAGATTCTATAAGGTGCAATGGAGCAACCACTCTGAGGCCAAAGCCACGTGGGAGATAGCGGAGTTTTTGAACTCCCATTTTCCTGGTTTTCTACCTCCGAGGTGCGTTATTTTGTTGTTCCATTTTTGAATTCATTTCTTCGCTCTTTCGCCGTTCATTTCTCCTCCTTTCTCCTTAATCTCGGGACGAGATTCTTTTAAGGGGGGAGGGCTGTGACACCCCGTGTCACTACTGCCCAACAGATGCACACTAACAAACTGAACTGAACCTTGAACCAAATTCAAATTCAAATTCGAAATGCAAATTTCAAATAATGGCCAAACACATGCTTGTGAAGGAACTCAAATTTTTGCATAACAACTTGGACAAACAAAAATACCTGTGGATAGTCCTACTCAAGAGATAATTTTGGAGAAGTTTTGGCGATTTTAGAAACTCGTTTAGATGCTCAAATAAATCCCCAAATTCCAAAAATTGACCAAATTTGACCAGCTGCCATTTGAATTCCTTTGCGAACTGAGATGTGCATGTTATGTCACTGGAATCTGCGTTTCACGATCTTTCGAACAAGACCGGTTTCATGATTTTTGGAGCTCGTTTACTAGTTCGAATTGTGTGCACAAAATTTGGACGAAATTCGGAGTTTGAATAAATCTCGAAAAAGAAAAGATGCCGCCGGCCCCACCCGTCAGCCTCCTCCCTCTCTCTGCGCGCGTCGGAGCTTTAGCTCCACGTCGCCGTGGCTCACCGGAGCCACGCTCCGCGCCTCTCCACCGCGCGTCGACGCCGCAACGGCTCCAAAAGGGAGTCCCCGCTTCCTTCCGGCCTCGCCCTCGCTCATTTCTCCACTCTCCCGGCCCTCAAACCCTAGCCGCCATTGCTCGAGCTCGAGCTCCACCGCCCTCGCCGCCGACGAGCCAGCTCCGAGCCCGCCAAGCACCGCGCGAAGCTGCCATGCCTTCGTGGGGCTAGTGCCGAGGTCGCTTTCGCTTCCCTGAGCCCCGCGCCCAAGGATTTGGCCATCTTCCTCGCGTCCGACTATGGGATAGCCCCGTCGCGCCGTGGTCGATTCCTCCTTCGTCGGTAAGCCCCGCGTCGATTGCTTGCGAACCAAAGCGCAGCACGAGCTCGCGCGTCACCCGGGACTCACCAATCTTTATCTTGGTAGTCGAGCTTGCCGGATTTTGAGTTTTCCCTGCCGCCGGTCTTCCCCGCCGCGAGGAGCTCGTCACCTCCGACCTCCTTCCTGGCCTCCCCGTCGTCGACTCGTTGGTCCCCGAGCTGCACGTCAACTTCGTGAAGCCGGAGCACCAACGCGTGTATCTCCCCGTCGACCACCGCGAGCCCTCGTCGTCGCCGAACTTCCACTGCCCGCCTTTCCTCGCCGCCGAGCATCTTCCGGCCACCGTCGCCGTCTTCCGTTCGTCGAGGTGAGGCCCCCATCTCACGCCGCCCCCGCTCGTGCTCTCCGTTGGCTCATAGGCTCACCGGAGCTTACTCCGGCGAGCAGCGCCGCCGCGCTCCGGCGTGACGCCGGCGTGCGCACCGTGAGCCACACGGTCATGATCCCGTGTGGCCACGCGGGATTTAGTGCGGCCAACTCTGTGGCCCTCCGTGCGTTCCCGCGCGTGAATGGTCAGATCTGGTGTGGCTAAGCCCGGATCTGGTGCGGCCATAACTCTGTGGTCACCTTTGTGGCCCAGATCTGATTGGTCGCGCCCTTTTTAATCCTATTATCAGAAATTGCCTGAAACTTGTAAAATCGATAAAAAAAATAAATACAACACAGAAAAATGCAAATCCAATTTTGTTGGACTCCATGTGAACAGATCTATCCAAGAAAAGTGAGAACTCACACTTTTGCACATTATGTATTTCCTGAAAAATACATCTTTGCAGATCCTATTTAATTCGTAATAAATTATCTGTTAATCCATAAATCTTGAGCTCTTGCATAGCTGTTAAGCATCTGATAACACACTTACAGAACATTTTTCCACTGTCATATAATGTATAATTATTTTCTTATGATTTAAATCATGTCTGCATTGTATAAATTATTATAAATAATTTGTATGGCAACAAATTATCAAACTTCACAGTAAATTACTTCCAGTGGTGATTTTCACCATAAAAATGCCACTGGATATAAATTAAGTTTCTAAATTGATTTATTTATTTAATCAACTCAAGTTAAATTAATGAATAACTTAAATGGAAGTCAATGAAGGAAATACTTCAAACAAAAATAATTAACCAAGTTAATCATTGCACTTACAGTGTAAATGATTGTCCCATCAAATAAATTTCATCTCTAATTGCATCATATTACCTGCATCTAACTGCATTATTTCCTTGTCATTTCATATAGTGACCGAGGAGACCCCGGAGCCGCTCGACTTCCAGCTGGCGGAGGAGCAGGCCCAGGACATGCAGGAGGAGCAGCCGCAGCAGGATACTAACCCCGCTGACCCAGTTAGCTACACCCCTGAGCCAGGCAAGCCCCAGTGCATGCCTACCTATTTAGGATTTTTGTTTATCACTTGATTGGGGCTAGTAATTGATTGTGCATTAGGTTTATTAGGAGTTGATGTGAAAACTTAGAAATGCATTAGGACTATCCTTCCATATCCTACCTTGTGTCCTATTTTTATAGATGTGGTCTAGGAACGTTAGAACTTGCTATGCTTAGTGGCTAGCGGACGGTAGAAGTCGAGTGGTAGGTCCCACTCGCATGATAGGTTCACCCTGGATTGTGCTAGCTGGATTTAGGATTTGTTGAGACCGGACGGGGATTGATTGTATAGGATGGATGGAGGAGGCTGGACCTTCACGGTGGTAGCCCCGTATGTGTCGATTAAGGACCGTCCGTTTTGGCCCTGTTGAGCAAGTTTGAACGTACTGACTCACATGCTAGTGTTTTTATGGGCCTAGTAAACCTAGTAGCCTGCGTCGCCCTGGATGTCTGGTAGATACTTTACTCTTTCTATCATGGTATTTGGGAGAGGTAGGGTGGCGTCCCGCGCAGTCAGACGTCTGGGACGGGGGCTGCGGTGGGAGAGCCCTTCCTTGGGAGGAGTAGAATCTGGTACAGCTCTGGTGGTACGTAGCGTAAACGGTTGCCGTATGTGGCCTTTGCCGCGTATGGCGTGTGGTCAGGTTTTCTCCTGCAGGATGTACATCGATGCCGCCGCTCTCGGTCAAGAGCAACCTTGCTCACTGAGTCACCTCGTAGTGTGATATGACTGATGATGATGATGCTAGTTTACTACTGTTATTTACTTATGCTGCTTTATATATATATATATATATATATCCTGTCATCGTTGATGTATTGCTATTATCCTGTTTAGACTTATGCACATTGTTTTATTGGATACGTACTTAACCTGAAAATAAAACTTGAAATTAAGGATCAAGTAATTAGTGCGAGTTATGCCATGAGTCAGCCTACCCCTTGTAGCCTTTGCGTGATTAGGAGTCGGCTGTAGTTAGCCACGTTGACGGGTAAGTCTTGCTGAGTATTAGTTGCTCAGGGTTTGGCTCTTTATGTTTTCGTGCAGGTAGTACCTTCATCCCTGACTCTACAGGTGGGGGTGGACAGTGGGGCGACCAGCTTCCTTTTGGTTGGACCGCCCACTGGGAGACCGAGGAGTGATCTCCTCCGAGTTCGCATCTTCATGGCTTTGGATGCGGATTCACTTGTATCGTGAAAGCGTGTATTTGTACTCTTATTTACTAGACTTGTATCGCTGAACTTCCGCTGTGCTACTCGTGTTTTAATTGGACTAATGTAATAACTTTAAGACTTAAATTGTGCTTTTTATGTGTTGTACTGTTGTGTCCGTTCACCGGCACTTCCGACTCGATCCTGCGAAAAGCGGAGACGTTTCAGTCCTAGTGGGAGGGCTATCTCTAGGTATGCGACTCCTCATCATGAGGATAGCTAGTGAGAAGATGCCTGCTTCGGTCGTATAAGGACCGGTTCATGTGCCGCCATGCTAAGCAACCTTTGTGCGACCACATGATTGAATGGGAAGGCAGGGCCTCACACCCTACTAGTTGATACCCGATACCCATCCGGAAGGCAGGAGTTGCAACTAGGGCTGGCTGTCGAGCCGGCTCGGCTCGGCTCGGCTTAACTCACTCTAGCTCGATGGAATATCGAGCTAGCTTGGCTCGGCTCATTAAGGCAAACGAGCAAAAATCGCAGCTCAGCTCGGCTCTATATGCTCACAAGCTAGCTCATGATGGCTCAACGAGCTAAAGATAAAAAACACACTTTTAATAACTTTATAAAAGGAGAAAACAACAGCACATGCGTAAATAACATATATCATCACTCGTACATGTCCATCTATCCGGGCAACTCAAATGTTTTAAACAAGCATTCGAATAAAATTACTACATATTGCAGTCTTCAAGCAGGATGATGGATCAACGATCGTGTATGCTCCTTTGCTAACAGCGGCAGTGGTAGCGGTGTTAGCGTGTGTAGATGTCGTGGCCTGCCTTAATAATATGTTTAGGCTTGTATGTGGGTTGGGCTATTGCAAAGAAGAATTGAGACCAGGGTCTTGGGCTTTAGGCTAGGTTTCTTATTCTCACGCGGCTCGTTTTGCTTCGCGAGCTGCTCATGAGCTGGCTTGAGTTGGCTTGTAAAATTAACGAGCTAAAAATCTAACTCAACTCGTTAAAAATTGAAACGAGTCGAGCCGAGTCGAGTCGAATTTGCTCCGAGCTGAGCTAGCTTGCGAGCTGCGAGTTTTATTGCCAGCCCTAGTTGCAACAGAAGCCAGGAGAAGACTTGGACGGCCTTGGTGGGAGTTCCTCCATCCGGCGAAGAAGACGGGTAGACACGATACAAAGTGATTCATGCCTCTGAGTGTGGCCCTGGTACCTTGGTGGGATTTCCCGTGGGTGGATATTGTGGAGATACTGGTAGGTACGTCGCCTTGTTATGTTAGCTCCTCCAAAGTACACGGTTGGGGTGAAGCATATCGTGTGGGTACAACGTACAACCTCTGCAGAGTGTATAATCTATCCGAATAGCTGAGTTCCACGGCAATGGACAACGCGAAGCTTGTGCCACACAATGATTAGTATAACGGTGTGAGTTACCCCCCCCCTGGTGTGTTTTTGGAATACTCCGGTGTGGAACCGTGCGCTGGTTTCCTACCAACATTAAAACTTGGGAACTGGCGGGATGGACACATCTCCCCCAGGGCGTAAAACCCCACTAAACCAATGATAATATTGACTGTAGTTTCCAAACTGATTTTGTTTTCCAAACAACCCTTACATAAAACTAGCTTTCCGCCAATATGATAAGGGGAAATTAGCCGTAGGACACTACACTTTCGCGGTATTGGCTATTTCACACCGAACTTTTCATAATTTGCTAGAACACACTATAAAATCGTGGTTATTTGCTAAAACACACTACCAGCCATATAATATTATTTCCTAGGAATTGAGGTGAGAGAACGCTGATGAAAAGACTATAGTACCCTTTGGGCTTGTAAGTGTCAGTAAGACAACTTTCGTAATTAAGAAATGAGTTATGGTAATATTGCATGAAATTGAAAATGGATTTTCATAATTTCAACATTCACATTAACACAAAAATAGCCTGACTGGCTTGCAAAAGAAAAGACCGCTACATGATAAGCGTTACGTGGCCTTCCAATAAACATCAGAATATATTATTAAACAGTGCCTTCCTATTACTAGTGTTTCCTTCCGGACTATTAGCAAACAATCATAATCATGTTTATCGGCTTGGACGACCTGATTACGGAAGCTGCTGGAGGCGGATGCGGACCATCCGTGTGAAGTCTGAGATGGGGGTAAAACGGCGCAGGACAGGAGGGGCGGCACACGGCCTGTGAATCTGAGATGTCGTCGAGCAGGGCCGCAGTGCAACCCTATCCCAGGGCGGACGGCCTTGCGCTTGGCTTGTGCGGGCGGCGCCGCATTTGCTGCCACTTGGGATGGCAGGTTCGGGCGCGGCTTGAAGCACAGCGCCGACGACTGCTTGGAACACAGGCACAGGGGCGGTGGCGCTCGCGAATCAGTTGAGAGATGGGAGTTGGGGACTGAATGGAAAGATTGGGACTAGTGGAAGGACGTTGTGTTCCGACTTCTGGTGCGTTGCGGGAGCGTGGCCCGCCGGTATCTGGTGCCGTGATGCGGTGCGGCTTGGCCAACTCGGCTAGGGGTATCGATGGTCATTTACAAAAATTTCTCTTACCATGGAAACAATATTATATGGCTGTTAGTGTGTTTTGGCAAATGGCCACAATTTTATAGTGTGTCTAGGCAAATTATGAAAAGTTTAGTGTGAAATAGCCAATGCCACGAAAGTGTAATGTCCTACAGCAAATTTCCCCATATGATAAACCTTTAGCCTATACCTTGTTTATACCTTTGCGTACTATTACCCCTTGTGTTAGGACTTGTTGACTACCTTATGTACTCACCTTTGCATACAATCATTCAGATGAAGAGCCTGAGTACGAGTATCAAGCTGATGTAGATGAAGAGTAGGGTTCCCTCCGCACTCAAGTTTGCCTATAGTAGTGGTTTCGCTTCTGTCTTCCGATGTAGTAGTGTTTAAGTGGTTTTGTTGTAGCAGCTTGGCAATGTGATGTCTGATGTAATAATAAGGCATCTGGCCATTGTTGTAAGAACTTTTATGTAAGAGAAGGCTTGTATGAGACTTGGTAATATTATGTAATGTATGACTCTATGATGCCATTTTGTGTAAGTGTTCGTATCAGCTTCTGATCCAGGGACTGATACGGTATGCACTAGTGCTCTAGAAATGGGGTACGACACAGCAGCCCTTCGTAGTCAACATGGATTGTGTCAGCCATAATCTTGACATGGCTGGGTCGAGGCGTGCACAGGTGTGTCGCTGGTTGAGGTCGACCACGTTGTGTCACGTTCCAGATTGAGGCCGAGTCCAGCAGGGATGTTGTGGCCACCACAGGGAATCAGGCTTCCTGTGATAAAACAGTAGTGATGAATGCTTATTTGGTCACTACTATGTGTATTTATAGTGACAAATTTATTTTTGTCACAATTTCATACACAGTTTGTGACAAAATAGTTGATCATCACAAATCATATTTTTAGTGACAATTTAAATGTGACAAAGTACTAGATCATCACTATTTTACTTCTAATTTGTGATAAATTATTTTGTTGTCACAGTGTCTACTAATTGTGACAAAAAAGCGGTGACAAAGTATCACCGCGTCACTATTTCATTTATAAATAGTGAGTAAATATTATGTCATCACACTACCCTATTTTAGTGACGATTCTATAGTGACTGGTGATCTTATCTTCACTATTTAACCGCTAAATAGTGACAGAAAATTATATCATCACTAAGCACCATAATAATGGCAA
Source organism: Eragrostis curvula (assembly GCA_007726485.1). NCBI lineage: Eukaryota > Viridiplantae > Streptophyta > Magnoliopsida > Poales > Poaceae > Eragrostis > Eragrostis curvula. Next base: position 54,162,263 of record CM017442.1, read on the forward strand.
CTCTTCACTATTTTATTGATAGATAGTGATAAAATATTATGTCGTCATTTTTCTCTATATTAGTGACAAACCTTTAGTGAGGATTTAGCACGTTGTCACTATTTTATTTAAAGATAGTGATAAAATATTATGTTGTCATTTTTTGTATATTAGTGACAAAGCAATAGTGAGGATTTAGCACATTATCATTATCACCATTTAAACTAAGAATCTGAGAATAAACTATTTCTCACCATTAGGCTTGATATTTATGATGGTTTACTATATTTTCACATTATAAACATAACCATTAGTTATGAACTATTTAAGTGAAAATAACTCAAAACAGGAAACTTCGTGAAAGAGGGATCGATCCTGGACCTCACAAAAAGAACCATGATTCCTTACCAGTGGGGCAGCCGACAACTGATTAAACGTTCACGTTTAGAAACACAAAAAAACTTAACCTTAAGAGTTCGGACCCTAGTATTACATATTGTCAGAACTTGCGAGCCCACCTGTCGGTATCCTGTTTCAATGACATCGGGGCCCAGCAATGGGGTTTCCAATGCTACGTGTTCATTAATAAAAAAATGTTTTTCACATAATTTTAAATACGTTTTTAGTGTATAGAAAGCGGCTTATAGTTGTTAAAAATGATTCCTTTTTCGACTGACACATGAATCAAAAACCATTTAAAAGTCAACGAAAATTATACAAGATTGTGAATGTTATATTACACGTGTACACAAAATTTCTGCTATTACAAAAAAGAGAGACCAATCTGCATTTAGCTTGGCTCAGTTTGCTGTGAATTGTAAGCTCCTCAGGGAATTGACCGTGTGGCAATTAGCCACCAATATGTGCCTACTTTCAACTGCTAAGATTTGGTCGTCTTGATAAAATTGAATGCCTAAGTATTTCTTTCCTTATTTCTGAAATGAAACACTTAAATAAATTTCAATGCCAAAATGTTCATTGGAGAAATACCTTATAGTAGATAGGGCCATTGGAGGAGCTAGCGGATAGGAGACTGACATTGGCCTTGTTAATTTGATACTCCTTGCGGCAGAGTGGGACTGGGTCAGCATCAAGGCTCTTGGCCACGTCTTCGATACCAACATGCTTGACTTGCTCTAGCAGACCGGCAGGTATGCTTCAATCACCAAGCATCTATTTTGGCTTAACTTTTATTCACCCTAAATTGCAGACCAATCTTCATGTTGTAGCTGAAACAGAGCAAAGATAGATTTGCATCAACTGCAGTGCCTCTAGCTGAGCACTTTGCTTTAGTCTTGTGAAGAGCTTGCTTCCCAAAGGACTGCGGAAGCGCAGAATGCAGACAGGGAGATCCTGATGGATCAGAAATTGGAGGAGGCTGAATGCATTGGCACGCATTGCTGCTCGAATTGTTTATTCGCCAAACTCCACATCTGGCAACGTACCTTGTAAGCTAACTACACTAAAGTATTTTATTTACCTTATTCATACTGCAGTATCTGAGATATTAACTCACATATGAAATTTCAGGAGCTCCGAAACTGCAAAGAATTGCTGCCAAGGAGCAGGACAGCAAAATATGCTTTATTTAAGAAGCACCCTGGAGGCAGCGACATATCTGTTCATTGATAGATTTAGTTATTATCCAGAGTTACATTCTTCAAAGAAAAATTCTTGATTTATGTTTAGGAGTTTTATAATGAATGATCAGCCAAATTTTAGGAGGCTAAGTTAGAATAGGCGCACCATCCATGTGTGAGCTTGGTGCTTTGTTGTTTTGATTTCCAATTGTCTACAGGAAATGTTATTTAATATATTACTCTATTGTTATTCAGGCTCTGATTATTATATCCTTGCTGCTTCACATATTTGCATTGGATTGTCAATAGAAAACAATGTTCTGGCCAAATAAATTGTCACATAACACGGGTGCAAACAGAAATGATGCAAAAACTTGGTTATCACTAGAAAGTCATCACAAATCCATTATGATTAGTGAAAAATGTTCTCTGATGCAATAAATCTTTTTGGCACAACAAAATGTATTACTTATGCTAACAACTCGTCACTATTTAAAAAAATTGTTACAAAAAAATTGTTTTCTTGTGATATCCTTGTTGTCACAAGCAAAGTGTGTATTTGTAACAATAGAAATCATCACAGTTAATATGGACAACTGTGACGTGTATCTTGCCACAAACAACAACCAATTAGTGAGAACTAATTTTGTCACTAGAACCAAAAAGAAGTGATGAATTTGACGTCACTAAATGAACTCAAGTTGTGATGACAAGTCATCACTAATTGGTAGCACAACAGTGATAATTTCATTCATCACAAAAGTGAAAAATATTTGTGGTGAAACAAATTTCATCACTATATTTATTGTGACGCCATTAATAGTGATGACATTGTGACGACACAAATTTCGTCACAAGATGGTAATAGTGATGAAAAATGGACTTTTAGTGATGAATTTGCTCATCACAAATGGGCTGATACCTTGTAGTGGGCGGACGTGGCAGGTGTGCTGCGTCGATCGGGTTAAAGTAGACGATCGGCGAGAGTGCACAGCTGAGAGGGTCGTCGTTGGGCTTCAACAGACGGCACCTTTGTTTTTCATGTACAGAATAATGGTGCGGGTTGCGGAGATGTCAGTGCATCAACTATAATACAAGTGGATGCGCATCATTGCGTTTTGCATCCGCAACGCTCCTCTTGTATGGAATGGCAGAAATTGCCAGCTCCCTCTGGCTGCCGCCACTATCTCTCGTGAGGCATCAGGACTCATATTGCAGATAAGAGCGGCATGCATGGAGGTTCCCCAAGTGATACTTCTCTGCTTGCCCTGATAATAAAATGTAACGAAAAGCTGGTGCCATGGATTGCCAATTAGAACTATGAATATCACAATGGCCCTTCTAACTTTTACTAGCTGTATATAGCATAGATACTGACCTCGATTCGATACTGCCGAAGCTTGAGAATTGTGCGTGCCTGGTATTCACACAGATCAATATAAACCTGTTGATTTTTTCACGCATTTCGTCTAGATTGTGACACCCCAGGTGTCTCCTTTATTTTTCTATCCTGCTAGAACATCGAGTTGAGTTGAGCACATGAAGAATTCAAAGTGTTCTATAAAACAATTGATGAAAATATGAAAAGAATGCAAATTTAAGTGAAATTTTAAAAAGGAAGTTTAAAAACTTGAACGTAACAATGTGTAATAAAAAAACTTATGCGAAATATGAAAGCTAAATAAAATCTACTAAAAATTCCAGAGACAATTGAACCTGGGAACTCATTCAAATAAATGAGACAAGTTTAAATTTTAAATGAATTGTTTGAATTTCAAATTTAAATTCCGAAAGTTTACATCAAACAAAGACGAAATTGCCTTGTACACGTGTCTAGGAGTCTTCAGTAAAAATCTGGAGAATTTTGACCTATGTTTAACCCTTCAATTAGTATTTACAACAGAGGAGAAATATTAAGTCAAAAATGAAAAACAGCGCGGGACCCACCTGCCAGCCTCACCTGTCTGTTTCTTCTTCCTTCCTCTGTTCGACAGAGAACACGCGCATGTGCGCCACGCAAGCACTCAAGTCTCCACGTCCCACCGCGACCGAGAGAGGATAGGAACGAGTCGTCCAGCTCCTGCTCTCTCTTTCTCAGTGGCTCACTCCTCTGCTCTTCCCATCGAGAAACAACGCACAGCAAGCCACCATAGCCGTCGGCCACTGCTGCTCGTCGCGCCGTTGTCTCACTCCACCGCAGCACGAACTAAAGACACCCACAGATGCAGATCAACCTCCTCTATCTCTCAGAATAAATCCCATCTTTAGTCTCCCATCGAGCTGAGAGTATTTGAAGAAGTTCTCCAACGACGTCGCCGGCGAACATCTCCGACGCCTCCGCGAAATTCGTTCTCCACAGTGAGCCCCGTACCCTAATTTCTTTTTATTTGGATGCGAAACTATCTAAAGAAATTTTCTGGTTACTTTTCCCCTTGGTCCATTCGACGAGGTGAAGCTAATCAGATTTTTCCCCGTCGCCGTCGTTGTACGCAGTCTACACCCTCAATGGAACTCCACTTTCCAGTCTCCTTCGTCGTCTACCTCTACTACGCCGGTGTTCTCCGCTACTTCATGAAGCTCTAGGAGCAACGTGTGCATCTCCTCGTCTACTGCATCGAGCTCAGGACGTCGCCGAACGTCGTCTTCCCGCCACCGCTCGCCGCCGGCCATCTTCCGGTGAGTCTCCGCCCTTGAAGACTCCACCTTTGAGTTCCCCTCATTTAGAACGTCACGTACAGCCTTTCCCTGACCTTCCTAGTCCCTTTTTCGCTTGTTTAAACGAAGCTCCGGCGAAGTCTGTTCAGTTCCGGCCGCCGTGCGCTGTGCGCATCCTGTTAAAGAAGACGAATGGCAATCTCGTAAATAACTGGAACGTTCTCAGAAATCATTCAAACTTCAAAAATCTATATCTGGAGTTCTAGATGTCCAAAAATTTCAAATCAACTTTTGTTGTGTTTATCTTGCTTATCTCTGTCTAGTGGTACCTTAGTTGATCATTGTTCATGTGTAGTTCTTCCTGAATAATTAATGCAAGCCAAACCTTAATTAATTCATAGTAATTAATTTAAGGGTGGTAAAAATGCAACTCTTAGCTTGTTACAATCCTATTAGTATGCTCTGTCTATAGGTACCACTTATACCCCTTGTTTCTGTATAATAAAGCTTGTATGAATTTTCTAAGCTACACACTGATTAATTCATAGTAAATTAATTACTGTTGCTAAAGCTGTAACCTTGGTCTTGTTCTGTTCCTTATGACATGCTCTGTTCGTTGGCATCAACCATGCAAGTTTTTTTTTCTGTAAGAAGAATCAATTTTCGAATTCTCTTTGATAAACTTGTCATCTTTGAATAAATTACTTATAAATTAACAATACTTCATGAGAGTCAATGAAGAGAATAATTCAAACTGATCCCAAATCATGAAATCAGTACTATGTGTCAATGTGAATGGAACTCAAATTCAAATCGTTCTATGCATATCATGTTGACTCCATTGTATGTTTATTTCATTTGGACATGTGTTTGCATATTTTGGAAACGAGCAAGTCGAAGGGGATATTCAGAAGGATCAATCTACTCCTGAACCAGAAGTTGAGATCACTAACTTAGAGTGTGAGAATCAAGGCAAGCCCCGGTTCATACAACCCTTTTGAAAACTTTACTTTTCTAGAGATCATAATGTAGCGAGTCTAGTGTGATTGTTGCACATAGGTTTATAGGAGTTGAATGGAAACCCATTTGCACGTCCCAAATGACCTATGATGATTACGTGTCTACACTAGTTCTCGATTGAAGATGCTATGCTTAAAGCTATGGGTAGTATCGAATAGGATTTGATGACAACTAAAAGATGATTTCCCCTCAAAGATAATGATGAGAATGCTTTTGAATGGTTGAGACCGGGCAGGATGGAATATGCATGTACAGGTTGTAGCAACACATGGAGGTGTTGGCTACTGTAGCCCTGCCTAGTCGATTAAGGACCGGTTCGTGAATGGCCCCTTGATCAAGTATTGAACAGTACCGAGTGCATACTAGTGCTATGGGAGCTAGTAAACTTAGTAGCCTGTACAGTGGCATCGTTGGTAGGCAACCAGTACACTGGTCGAAAGACACGCTGGGCGTAGTTGGGCAGGTTCAGGCTACGACGTAGTGGGACGGCTGCCCAACTCGTGAGACTGGACCCCGCCTTGTTGTTTACTGTCTTGTGAAAGGCTGTCATATATGACTTTTGTGCATATACGTCGTGTACCTCGGGTTTTTGCCAGCTGGTATAAATCGATTGCAGTCGCTGTCCCTCGCAGTAATGAGTACCCGCTTGTGAATTGAGCCATTACGTAGCACACATATAAGAATGATGAATATGGATGATGGTTATAGTGGTTGAGAGATAGTCTATTATGATATTTGGATCCTCCTATGTTACATATTTTATTGATGCTTGAAAGTAGATATGCTCACTTATCTTCTTGTTTAATAATGAAGATAAAAGATGGCTAAAAGTGGATAGCAAGAATTAGCTATGCTTAAGTGCGAGTCTTTTACAAATGAAACCCTCCTATGTCAGCCTTGCATGTTTAGAGTTATTTGACGGTTAAGACTTGCTGAGTAATTAGTACTCAGGTTTTGTGCCATTGTGTTTTCATTAGTACAGATGTGGAACTTCCCGAAGTCGTACTCCCATGGGACGTGCAAGTTCCCGAAGGATGGTCTGCCCAGTGGGAGTCCGATGTGCCGCCGCATTGATGCTTGTTGCTACAGTGATAATCCGGACGGGCTCGGATTATTACTCATGCTTGTCGTGAGAGTTAAACTCTGATGTATCAAACGTGTTTTGAACTTATCGTTTACGCTTCCGCTCTCCTGTAATATGTCCGCTGCACTCTGAACCTTTCTTGTAATAATAATAATGTAAATTGTATCGCAAGTGTTGGTACTATCTTGTGTCTGCTTAAACAGCACTATGGGATAAAGATCCTGTGGATCGGACTGTTAGATAGATCTTCCAGTAATTGTCAAGATGTGTCGTGCAATCATGCATGAATTCTGCAGGTTTAAAGTCTGACCTCACGTTTCCAATCAGAACATAGCATCACCGATGCTACTTCATGAGTCATTGCGGCACTTGGTTTATTCACTCTTGGTCAGTTGTATGTGAGTGTTCCAATTCCAAATGTGAAAAGAGAAACAGAACATACTAGAGGGTGACAGAGATAAGCTAGAGATAAGAATGCACAAAATATTTGGAGTTGTTTGAATTTTGAAAACAGAATATGTAGGCATGGGCACAAGAGAGTCGATGGAACAGGCTTGGAAGGAACAACGGCAACAACAACAGTGCGCACAGTTGCCAACGTTAGCTTCCACTGAAGCAAATCACAACACTTTTAGGCCAGTCTCAATGGCCCTTTTATCAACATTAAATAAGGTGCCACATCAACAAAATAGATGACATGGCACATCAATTAAGATGAAAGAGGAGAAGTTCCTTTCATTGTAATGAAAGGAAGTTGGCACAGTTTCATATATATGAAAGCTTATTGAAAGACTCATTGAGAGCAAAAACTTTCATCCTAACATGTTTTGACCAATCTCAATGCAAGAATTTAATATTATACTTTGCTTATGAAACCGTGAGATGAAATTGTGCATTGAGAGAGACCATTTCATTTATCATATGAAAACTCTAAATCTGATGTTGCACCTTTGAAAAGTGTGAAATGAAAGTATCCACTGAGACTGGCCTTATACGTCCACTTGTCCATAAGACAAAATGAGCTGTTACTAGTAATTACTAAAATGATTCTTGCAAAAAAGTAACTAATTCTCTTCACATGCTGCAAACTCCGCATTGTTCATTGTCTTCGTGTCACTTAGATTACGGGAAAGTCCAATGCTATATATAGTAGTCCATGATTTGGTAAGCTACCTACCAATGCAAGCTAACAATAGTCTGATTTGTGCGATGCAGTTGTCTTGACTAGTTTGTTTCATGTAAATTTATCATTAGTTTTATGGACATTTGCATATGTGGTTCACTTTCGGATGCTAATTACGGATTCGGTCTTGTTTTTTGGACTTTGCAAATTCGGTCCTGTTTTTTGAACTTGAAGCTGCCATCCAGTCCACTTTTGAGATGCCGTTGGGTGAAGGGGATTATTCGAATTAAAACAAATGATAAAACTCTGGAGAAAAAGGGAAAAGACAACACTGCCCCTGGAAAAATTGCAATCACCCGTGCGTGCCTCTCTTGCTTCGTGCCCGTGCCTCTCTTGCTTCGTGCCCGACTCCTCTTCTTCTCTCTCTGTGTTCGTGCCTTTTTCTCTCTCCCCAAACCCGAGCTCAACCCTAACCCTAGATGAAGGAGGCGGTGGCGCGGGCAGCTGGTAGCGAGCGGGGCGGGCACGGCCTGCGGCGAGCGCGTGCTGCGCGGGCGCGGCGTGCGCGGGCTTGGCTCCGTGGAGTGACGCGGGAGCGCGGGCGCAGCGTGCGCCTCGATTGGCTCGGATCTGCGAGGAGCTACTCTAATGCGCGGCGGTCGTCCCGAGCCGCTCCGAGGTTCGGAAGCTGAGCCGCGGGCGGCGAGCAGCTCTGATGTGCGGCGGCTGGCTGCTCCGAGTCATGGCGGCCGTGGCATGGCGGCGGGCTACGAGTTCCGCGGCCAAGGCATGTTCAAGGCGCGGCGGCGAGCCACTACGGCGAGCGCGTGCTGGGGAATGCCCTTCCAACGTGGCAAGCTGGTCCCGTCGAATGCTGCGGCAAGCATCCCGCGGAGAGCTCGGGACGAGCTGCACGGGAAGCAGTACATAATGTCGAGGAAGCAACAAGCTAATTGCTAAGGTACGTTTTGTCTGAAAAACGTACTGATTTCATTCAAGTTTGCTTCAATTTGTGAGCTCAGGTTTCAGGATTTTGGATTTTACACTTTGTCAATGGCGCCGGTGGCTGGTTCCCCCACCTTCATTGGTAAGATCTGTAGTTCTAACTGCCCTTTGCAATTCAGTCATAGATTTTGGTTTGTAATTTTAGATGCTGTACAGGTACATGTTGATTCTCCTCATGGAAAAATGGGTCTGATAGAAAAGTTTGGGTTCTAATGAATGCTTCATACATCTTCTCGTGTATATTTGATAAACTAAGCTCACTTGCTTTCTTATTTAGATTCTAAATACAACTACACTACCAGACCAGTTAATCATATTTCATATTGCTGATTGCAGAAACGAAGGAGGGAGGTGAGAAACCGAGGAGCTGGACATTACAAACCCTTTGTTGTTAGTTTCGAGTACTAGATTTGCTGAATATCCGTAGTGAATTATTGTAAATTGTGGTGCCGGTTCAAAACCTTAGTTGTATGTGTTGTGGTCTTGAACCGGTACCAGCTGTGTACATTGGCAAATCTTGAAGTGAAATGAAAATAATAGCTAAAAGACAAATGAAATGCTGTCAAAAATTTTAATACAATTTTTGAAATTATTTATATTCAAATTATTTATATTCGAGCATAACTTATTTTCCAATTTTTTTTTGAAGCTCCATGATGTGGTGCCGAAAACAGAACCAGATTTGCAATTCATTCTCAAAAACAGGACCGATTTTGTAAAGGGCAGATTGGTCTTTTGGCAAGCCACTTAACACCGTTAGAATAGTACCTTCTTCCACCTTCAAGTTCAAAAAACAGAATCATTTTTGCAAAGTCCAGAAAACAGAACCGAATCCGTAATTAGCATCCGAAAGTGGACCACATATGCAATTGCCCCTTAGTTTTATAACTCATCATGTGTGAAAACCAAAACGAATCACAGAAAAGCTTGAGGCTTGACATACTATTGTACAAGAGTGAGTTGTGGGTTCTTTTATTTATCCTGATCTGCTGAGTGGGCAGTATATATATTCAGTGTGTCATCATGAACATTTCCAGGCTCCGTAGTTGCATAGTCTTCAAGAGTTAGCTAGTACCTTTTACCATTCAATAATTATTTGTTTTTACGGGTTACCATTCAATAATTATATTACCCCACCAACTACAATTGCTCATCTTCAGAAGTAGACTTAATTCAGTATGTCACCTTTGTTTGTTTTTTATCATCCGTAAGGGTATATATATACAAGTGTCTTGAGAGGGTAACAGATATGGTAGCCAGAGGTGCTACTAGAGGTGTGCGCAGTAGTGCACGTGAGCTGCTTATTATATTTTTCTATGCTTCTGTTCCATTTCTCTACAGCTTGTCACTACTTTATGTATAGGATAGGTTTTGGAGGCATGAGGACAAGACCCTGCTGACTTAGTCACTGATGAGGGTCAAGGCCGTCGAATTGCGCAGCCAAGTTGTGTAATTCCACAGCTTTCGGCATCCTTCATTTCTATGTCTCCAGAACAAGCATTACTTTGTTTAAGGTTCTCTTGTCAATCTGAAGATTGACATATTTTTGTAATAAATAGTCAAAAAAAGATACAAACTCCGGGCTACGTGCTGTGCACAGGCCGAGAACTTTTGAACAGCTTCCATTATCTAAAAAAATGTGTCCAGAACAATGCCGGACCACGTTGTAACAAACTTCTCTTCCTTCTTAATGAAAAGTGTGCCAAAAAAAGAACAATGCCGAACGGTTACAGAAATGTCGATGCCTCAACTGATGTGCTTTGTGCGGCAGTGTATCTCTGCGTTTCAAGGCCGCTCAATTGTTCATGTGGGAATGGCCTCAGTTGCAGTGGAGGAGGGCACTGCATGCATGGCGGGGCTGTGGCTTCCTCTTTCTCACATTTGCCTGGTGGATCTCGCGAGGATGACTAGCCTTCTCCGGCGCCGGGATCCAAGCGCCCTGCCGCGGGCGCGTCGAAGGGCGGTGGCCATGCTGATGTCGCTGTTCTCGAGATTGAAGAATTTGTCATCATCTTCCTCAATTTGTGTGTGTGATGAGTTATCATTTATCTTGGATTGTGTCTTAGCTAACCTATTGTATTTGATTTATAATCTAATTAGAGCTCGATCCAATTATAGGATCCAACCAATATAATAGGAAGTATAGCACGTGATGTTCATCTATACAACTTACAAGTTATAATTAGCATGTAAAAACCAATATTATAACTTAAGATAATATTTTTGTTATTTCAAAATTTAGCTATTTTGGACTCATAATAGTATGTTGGGCAAATTAAAAATAAGAGTTAGGTATATTTTAGCTATTTTTTATAATCTAGTTTTTCATGCTTAATGACATGACGAGTAATTTAGAAATAGGTGTGTGAAGATGTTATTTTTTGTTATTCTGAATTTAGCTTTTTTTGACTCATAATGGCATGGTGGAAAATTTATAAATAGGTGAAGGGGTATTTTTGGCTATTTTTTATTAGTCTGGATTTAGCTATTTTATAAATATTTATAGGAGGTTTTGTGATTAATTCGCTACCTTATCCGTTAATGATCTATACACTGTAACATTGATACCCTTCTCAAAATCTAACTGGAGCCCCAAGAATTAACAAATGGCAACCTGCAACCTGTTAGTGTGTGAATTCCTTTGACAAATTAAGTCCATTATGTGTGAATATGATTAATTTGTGAAGTTTACATTAAAGTGTAGGTTATTTTTTAAGAAAGATTAACAAGGAGCTATGTTTTATTTGTTCACCAACGAGCCAGCCCCAAGTGCTACTGGTACCAACGAAATATCTGACGCTATTTCTCAAAGGTACATTTTTGTTAGAAGGTTATAAGCACCCAAACAAGCTGATTTATTTTTTGACAAAAAATGTATTTCTTTCAGTAACATCTTGAAAATTGGTGGAGATTTCTGATTAGGTCACACGACCATTGCTCACTTATTCTTAGAAATTTTATGTTGTATTTTGTGAAGGATTTTGCTTGAAGCATCTCACGCCATTTTTGTATGAAATTTGCAGTTTTTTACTTTTATTTACTTTCTATACTAAAGTCTATCTTCGTATTATTTTTCTCCTTCTCCATGTTTTCTTTCTTCAGTGTGGACTTGTCTTCGATAGTTTATTGTAACATTTTTTTTGCAAAGGATATTTATTCTAAATTAATGTACTGTTTTACTCAGTCAGTATCCTCATTTGCTACAGCCAACTTTGCACTCCGATCGATGGGTGACAAGTATAGCTTGTTGATTCTTGTTTACTTCTCCAGATAAAATTATTGTAGTTGCTTGGGCAACACTAGTACAAAAAGACGGAGGCACGCCGAGGCATGGCAACATATATCGAGAACTGCAGCGACATCAGCGTGCAGCCCCATGGCTTGATCCGCATGGCCACCGCCCTTCGACGCGCCCGCGGCAAGGCGCTTGGATCCCGGCGCCGGAGAAGGCCAGTCATCCTCGGGAGATCCACCAGGCAGATGTGAGAAAGAGTAAACCACAGCCCTGCCATGCATGCAGTGCCCTTCTCCATTGCAACTGAGGCCATTCCTACATGAACAATTGAGCGGCCTTGAAAGGCCTTGAAACGCAGAGATACACTGCCGTACAGAGCACATCAGTTGAGGCATCGACATTTCTGCAACTGTCCGGCATTGTTCTTTGTTTAGCACACTTTTCATTAAGAAGGAAGAGAAGTTTGTTACAACTTGGTCCGGCATTGTTCTGGACACAGAAACGAAGGATGTCGAAAGCTGTGGAATTACACAACTTGGCTACGCAATTTGCCCTTGACCCACATCAGGGACCAAGTCAGCAGGGTCTTGTCCTGATGCCTCCAAAAACTATCCTATACATAAGGTAGTGACAAGCTGTAGAAAGAAATGGAACAGAAGCATAAAAAAATATAATAAGCAGCTCACGTGCACTACTACGCACCTCTGGCTACCATATCTGTTACCCTCTCAAGACAGTTGTGTATATATATACCCTTACGGATGATAAGAAACAAACAAAAGTGACATACTGAATTAAGTCTACTTCTGAAGATGAGCAATTGTAGTTGGTGGGGTAATATAATTATTGAATGGTAACCCGCAAAACAAATAATTCACTACAACAATAGTGGGCTTCTATGACGTTTTTCCTGTGACAACACCGTTTCGTCATAAAGTGTGTTGAGTTTATGACGTTTTTGAGAAAATTGAATGTTTTATGACGAAAACCGATATTTGTCATTAAATTTGGCCAAAAAAAAGTAAATCAAGATGCCATTGTATTATGACGAACAAAAACGTCATAATTGGTAAAAAATAAACGTCACAATAGTTATGACAAATATGAATTGTCATTAACAAAAACTTTTTTATTGTACATCAAAACTTGTGACAAATATGAATTGTCATAATAAGGCCCACTAATCAACCATTGTCATGCGGGACCCACATATAATTTTTATTCGAAAAATAAAATCAAAATGTAATTGATAAAATATGAGTTTTTGTTGAATAATTTTTTTACATTATGCACACGTGGCCCACCTGTGGTTTGGTCCCTCAACAGGTCAAGTGGGACCTATATGTCATGTTTTTAAAAAAATAAAAATATTGCAACTAATGCTAGAGATTAAGCCCAAGAGCACTAGAAAGGCAGCAACCCTTAAAAGAAAATTATAATTTATGATAAACGGGAATTTTTATTAAATACTTTTTATATCATATACATGATAGATTTTAAACACAATATAAAAATAGTTATGCTCTAGATTTGCAATAATGTTTTACACCATGGCCTACATGACATCATTGGTCTCACACAACATTTTAAAGTGGGACGTCGTCCTGCTGCTGTGCTCCTCGACGCAGAGCGGGAGCTCGTGCGCGCTGGATCTGAATCTCATGGCTGTTGCAACCTAAAGGCCTGATCCCATGAGCACGGCGGCTAGGGGCACCCTCGGTGACGGCGTGCGGCCTGCCTCTGCAAATGGCCTCGCGTGGCCTTCCTCGACGGCGTGCGACGTCCCTCGGCATGGCTGGCCGGGGCCGCGTCCAAATACACCGCTGCGTGCGCGCTGCCGGCCAGCCGCGCCACCGCGTGCCCCTGCCCCTGCTCCTTCTCCACACGGCGGCGACCTTCTTCGACCTGCGCGAGGTCACGACGACCTGCTCCTCCACACGGGGACGACCTTCTCCGTGCTCATGTGTTGCACTGCAACCTACTTCTCCACGCAGTTGCGGCCTCCTCCTTACGGATCAACACGCGTCAACCTGCTACTTCCTCCTTTTTGTCAAATTCAACCGCACTGTTTGTTCCATGGCGACGGTGGCTTCCTCCTGTGCCTCAAGGTACGTAACCCAGTTCCTTGTCTTCTCGTGAGTTTGCCAAGCCTCGAGCAGATGCGAGCTTGATTCATTCGGAGTCATGACATCGTCCCAGCCCTGTCCACTAAGTGTTTGATGAAATGCTGCAGTACACTAGAGTCATCACCTTCGTACCAATTTTGTTGTTACCCGCTATAAAAGTGAACTACGATTTCCAGTTCTGATTGCAAATTCCAGTCTGTTACGGTTGAATACTTGTTTAGCAGGGATGGCAACCTACACGTTGTAACACCATGGATTTCCAGTTCTGATTGCAGATTTGTTTTAGTTGATTAACATTGTTGCTCATGATGGTCAGGTAAACCAGATGCCATATGATCTTACTAGTCTGAATATTACTAGTGCATAGGTTAATTGATCCCCTATGTTGTGCTAGAAGCAAGGATTCTAGGAACGAGTAATGCGCCTTGTAATTCTGTTTATTATTTTCTAAGCCAAAGCATTTTTCTCTGAACCTATAAACTGCTTACTAGAAACTCGAGCTATATATGTGTTGATGCTAGCTTTCCTGGTTCCTCTCTGCTAATACTCAGGTAACTGGAAAGAATATGGTTTGCTGCTATATGCATGAACTGAACCTTGTTTAGTGCATTGGAGGAGCAGTGGGCAATCTCAAGGACAGATATACCCTCCAACCACCTCACAAAATACCAGGTATACTAATGCTTTGAAAGAAAACTAGTGTATACTGAGATTTTTTTCTCTAGATTTAGTCTATGTTCCAATATTAGTTGAATTGAACTTCACCTCTTATGGTCCCTGAATAAGTAAACTTGAATCTGCACAGAGTCATTGTTTAGTATTACACTATTACTTGAGTAGTTTATGTGCCATCAAAACTCTTATCTTACTTGTAGAGGGATGTCTATGCTTGTATCCTGAAAAGGAAAATTAAGTATGCATGTTATCTTCCTTCTATAGTGATACTAAACACTGCAGAGAGTCAAATTACAATGCTCATTGACCCTTTGGTCTGATTTTTGTTTCTTCTTATGTCCAGACCTGGCTAGCTATTGTCTAGGCCCTTTTCAAATGTTAGCTGGGCATTTGTGTTGTGCTGTGATATGAGACATATGATTGTGAGAATTGCAATGTGAAAGTTTTTCCTGAGAGCGATGACTGATGACATTATTTGGCTTATCTGTATGCAAACTGTAATCTATATTTTTACTAGCGAGTTAAATCTGTTTTTCTGTGTAATTGGGCTTTGCCTAGCTGTATTGTGTTGGGCCTGGAAGAATGGGCTTGGCCTAGCTGTACTGTGTTGGGCCTGGAAAATAAAAGTTATTTTCTTTATAAATAAACGGTCAAAATTAGAAAATGGGCCTGATAAATCAATGGGCCAGCAGGAAAATAGGTGGGCCGAAAGATAAAAAAGCCTGTGAAATTAGTGGGCTCAAAGATAAAAACCTCCAGAACTAGTGGGGCTAAAGTAAAAAAGGCCTACAAAATTAATGGGACAAAAGTAAAATGACCTGCGAAATTAATAGGCCGAAAGTAAAATGGCCTAGGAAATTGGTGGGCCGAAAGTAAAATGGCCTGCTAAGCCGAAAGTAAAAAAGCCTATGAAATTAATGGACTAAAAGTGAAAAGGCCCGCGATATTAATGGGCCAAATAATCGGTCAGCCAGACCAGGTCCGGTCCAGTGGTTAGTGACGAATTTGTGAGCGTCATAAACAGTTTGTGACGAATTTGAGAGCGTCATAAATGTTTATGACGTTTCTGTAGAACCTCATAAATTTATGACAAAAACAACGAAAACGTCACAGAAGGGAATCGGCTACGCACCTTCTGTAACGAAGCGATTTTCGTCACTGTTGCGTCATGAAAAGTTGTTTGTGACGAATTTTAGATTTTTTGTGATAAAAATGCATCGTCATGGAGAGTCAAAATTGTTGTAGTGATTATTGAATGGTAAAAAGTACAAGCTAACTCTTGAATTGCAAATACGGAGCCTGGAAATGTTCATGTTGACACATTGAATATATATACTGCCCACTCAGCAGATCAGGATAAATAAAAGAACCCACAACTCACTCTTGTACAATAGTATGTCAATCCTCAAGCTTTTCTATGATTCGTTTTGGTTTTGACACATGATGAGTTGTTATAAGACTAATTGTCGGACTCCATTTCTGGAATCCACGTGTTTACCGTACCAATCCCTGGATCAGTAGTTGGTACACACAAACAAAGTGTTTCATTACACATACATGAGTACATATTACATAACGTAGGGTATATATCATGGTCTTAAGTTACAAACCAGATAAGGGCTAGCATACTAGCCGGAAAGCAACAAACTTGAAAGGAAAATATTATTGAGCACGAACACAAACACCACAGGCAAACTTGAGCAGACGTCGACCCTACTCGTCATTATCGTCACCAACGTCTTCTCCTTCTTCTTCTTCCACTGAAGTGATAGCAGCAAGAGTGAGTACATAAGGTACTCAACAAGCCTTACACTACTCAAGGGTATGTATACATGCATATTTGGTCATCGCAAGGAAAAGGTTATATGGTTCATTTGCAGAAAACGCCTTTTATGCAAGGTTCAGCAGTCAAGGATTATAGATGAAAACATAGAAGATTGATTATCATATTTTAGTTGGTTGGCCCTGGGGGAGAATGAATCAATCCCACTAGTTCCCAAGTTTTAGTTGGGCCTTCTGACCCAGCACACATGCCAACACTTTCAAAACACAGGCGTCTATACACTCACTCACACGTCAAAGGATAAGAAGGTGGCTAATCAATGTGAACTCATAGCATAGATGTGCCATATGTCTTGGCAACGTCCAATCGATTGAATTTTACACTCTACACAGGTTGTACATCTTTTCCTACAGGCTACGCACCCTTAGCTAGAGGATACGTAACGCCTAGTCCATCTTCTCCGAGTAGTCCCGCAAGTTCACCACGGAGGGCTGGGGCCCAAACATCAAGCACGACACGAGGTCATAATGTGCGGAGATTTCACTGCCAAATAGCCGGCAATACTGAACGTTCACATCTTCACTGTAACTTCCTCAACCAGTCCGCTGCTCTACTAGCCGCCAGGTGAAGATTACTTGCAGGAGTACCAAGAAGGTAGGAAAAGGTCCTACCCAGGACAGGTTCCATGGTTGTACGGAAATCATCTAGTTTACAGTCACAAGAACCGGTCCTTATATGGCCGAGCAAGCACCATGACCCACACTAGGGGCTATTACACCATCATCAATCAATAGTGGCCTTGCTCGCAGTCCACCCATCCCATTATCACCGTCACCATCATCATCATCACCTAACACAGTTGTGCTACTCCCATTCCATATATCAACACACACCACCAAACTCATTTAACGCAGTTCTAAAAGTAATTAAGTGAGAAAAGGTGTGGCAATGTAGAAACATTGCAAGGGGTCCTAAGCATAATACTAGTAGCAAGGTAATTACGCCATCATTTAATTCAACATAAATGACGGTGTAACCTAGGATTAACATGGTAACGGTAAATCAAGGGTAAACAAAGATTATATATTCATGCCTAAATACATAGCATCATTATCACTAGGCAACGTATCCTATGAGAACCAAGTTCGTGTGAGAACTATGAGAACTCCAATCTGGGTCACATGATCTTGATCCAAGGGGGGCGCATAGGGAGAGGTGGGAGGGGGAATTTGCAAAAGTATGATTAAGTGGATGGTGATTTTGTAAATCTCCCCTCCCACCTGAATTCAAGCGCCCCCTTGGATCAAGATCATGTGACCCAGATTGGAGTTCTCATAGTTCTCACACGAACCTGGTTCTCATAGAATACGCTCCCATATCACTAAGCAAGTAGGATAGTAGCTACTCAATCAGTAAACTAACAAATAAATGCATAGTAATTTAGATGGCTACATAGGTGCGTGTGCAAACAATAGGATCAATCATGATCAAGGAGATGTAGACCTTTCCTTCAAAGTCGGGGTCTGATTCCTCCTCGTATCCCTCGTTCTCGGGGTTGTCCTCGTGCTCCTCGTGTTCTACACGTAACAACGCTAAATAAATACTAGCGTATAAACAAAATAAACTAAATGAAATCAAGTAAATAACCAAATAAGAACCAAATGAATAAAACAGATAGATCAGAGGGGTTTCTGGTGAATCTAAAGGTAGAAATGGGTTCTACAAGTCATTTCCTATTTTCTGTTATTTTTGGGATTTTTTCCTAAATTGGAAAAGGTTCGAATAGGTTTCTGTGTGCACTGAACTGTGTGGCTCTAATGTTTTCTATGTGGCTGTGAGGCTGACGGCTGGGACCCAGAGGTCGGTGGCTCATGGCTCACGGCTCACGGTGAACCAAGCTCGCGTAACGTGCGTGTGTGTGCGGTCCACTGGACCGGGTGCACGGTGCGCGAGGCGGTGGGTTGGCGCGGTGGCGCGCGCGGGGTGCGGCGGCGGTTCACCGGAGGGCTCACCGCCAGGCGTGTCTGCAGGTCGGAGTGGGTGATGGTGTTGCCGTGGAAGTAGAGGACGACGAGGCGAAGCTCTACGGCTAGGTAGGCGAGTGCGGCGATGAGCGGAGCGGCGGGTGCGGCTCGCCAGAGTTTGCGCGGCGACGGCGAGGTGGCGGAAGTGCATGCGCAGTGTGTTTCGACGTGCTTCGTGTGGTCAGTGAGGTGCGCGGCAAGCTTGTGAGCACGCGCGGCAAGGTGGCGAGGTGAGGCTCACCGTGGCGGCGACCGGCGTTGAGGTGGAGGCGGCGGCACGGTGCGGCACTCGGTGCGTGCATGGTTGTGGCCCGAGGCTCGGCTGCGCGTGTTGTCGAGGAGGTAGAGGAGGTCATGGGCTACGTGATAGGCTAGGGCATCGAGGTTGAGGTGGCTCGCCGGTGAGGAATCGGGCGGCGGCCGGACTTGGAGAAGAAAGGGGGAAAGATGAAATTAGACGGCAGTGGAGGTCAAAGCTCACCGTGGAGTGGTCGTGAGAGCGCGTTGAGTTGAAACGGAAGTCTAGGGGGGTTAAATCGAGCTTGAAATTAACCGGAATGGTGAGAACGCGGCGATGGCGGCGAGGATGCGCGGTTCATGCGACGTGGCGGCTTGGTGCGCGTGCTGCTGCCTCGGTGTGTGCTCGAGGGCTTGACGCGTCGCACGGTCTTGCAATGCGGCGGCAGAGGCATGGCGGAGCAGGAGGCTTGGCGAGGAAATCCCGGCGTTCACACGGCGGCGGTCCGGTTTGGTCCGCGGGCGACGAGGCGGTGGGAGCAGGGCGCGCAGGCTTTGCAGCGGCCTCAGACGCGCAGCTTGGACTTCGCGGGCGCGGGAGCATCATGGAGCGCTTGGTGGAGGTGCAGCGCGGCTGCGTGACACGGCGACGCGGCCGCGGGCGACACACGGCCGAGGGCGTGGCGTGAGGTAGGCGATGACGCGCGTCGCGGGCTCGGGCTGGGCTGGATCGGCCTGATTCGGGTGCGGCCGGGCCGAGAGGAGGAAGGAAGTGGCGCGCGGCCCAGCGGGAGAGAAAAAGAAAATGGGTCGGGGAGAAGGTGGCCCAGGCAAGAGAGAGGGAACACTACCAGAATCCAGGAGATACCTGACGGCCAAATACCGTCAGAAAAAGCCAAGAAACCGTCAGGAAAAGTCAGTCCTGTCGGTTACCGTCAGGAATGAGCCGACAGGAGACCCGAGACAGGAAAAGTCAGCTTTTCCTGTCGGGAGGCCGTCAGGAAACCGTTCCTGACGGCAATTACTGACGGTTTCTACAGTAACGTCGTTACCTGGCCTCGTGACGTGGCAAACCGTCAGGAATCTCCATTCTGGCCGTCAGGAATAAATGGATGGGCAAAAAAAAAAAATTCTCATATTGCTATTCTCTTATTCCGGCTACAACAGCCTCAGAAATTACAATGTTCATAGAGTCCACACTTTTGGGCATAGGGTACACAATTTCAGACAACTATCCATACCATAAAGGTAAAACCTATACATGATCTAGAATGACTTGTCAAATAAAATGGGAAGAGGTGAGAATTGGATCATGAAACAACAAAATTCGAAATGGCAAATCCCACATGGAGAATAGTGTTCACAGGCTTGAATTTGCTGCCCTGAAATTTAACAAATTCAGATCAAGCATCAATAAACAAAACATTAAGCATTCATATTTCAGCAATCATTTTGTGCTCTACGATTTAGCTAGTCAAGTCTTGAATTCAAGAACTAATTAGTTAGCAGCAGAGGCATACCTTTGATCAGAAATAAAGGTTCATAAATTCCAGAACTCAATGTAGTATTAAGCCTGAGAAAATTTGAGATAGTTTAGTTCAACAAAAGAGTCCACAAATGTCATCCCAATACTCTAAAAAAACAAATTTTACTGGTTCTGGTAATGGTACCCCAGCCATTTCGGTACTACTGTCACCTAGATAGAGATGATATAAGACATTATCCACTAGTCAATTAGGAAGAAAGATTAAAGCAATGTCTTATCAAAACTAAAACAATGTAAAGCTTTGATGACCATAGAAAGATTAAAGCAATGTCTTATCAAAACTAAAACAATGTAAAGCTTTGATGACCATGATGATTCCAACAGATCAATGTCACCTAAAAAGCCGTTAAGTATTATTGAACATAAGACCTTAACAGATCCACGAATGGCATCTTTACACTGCATCTGCAAGGTAGCTTGCAAAATCTAACTAAGTTGCACCTTTACACTGCATGCTGAAGAAGATATCAATTGATCAACACAAATCAAATATGCAAAAAAGTTGAACTAAATTGAAAGGTAAGTAAGTAAATCCGGCAATCCAGTGTATTTCCACATGTGCACTGCAGCAGACACTGATCTGTCTATATTTGTGTTACATTAGTTCATCTAGTTCTTCTTTCCTCACAAAGTATTTTGAGGGGTACATATCTGAATGCCAGTTGTTCTTCTTTCCTCAAGTATCATATAATATCTTAGCATCCAATCAAAATTATTAACAATGAATTGCACCTTTCCTACAATGAGGAACTACAAAATTGCATCCGAACTAGTACTACTACTGCATCTGAACTCGTAACCTACATGCAGCAAGAAAACAAAGGAAAAAAGGGGGCTTACCGTGAGGATTTGTTCATGGTGTGCTGCTGCGACATGACGCCGCCGCCGAAGTAAACAGCCTCGCCGTCCTCCAGGCACTTGAGCCGCCTCCGCGCTGTGCCGCGCACAGTCGCCGCTCACCGGGGCCCCACGTCGAGAAAGTCGTAGGGGAGGGTGCCTGACGACGGAGGAGGTTGCCCACGGTCGGATCTAGGCTGCTATCTGCTGGATCCACGCCGCCCTCTACCGGATCTGAGCCACAGCGACCCGGGCCCCCTGGCTGCCGCCCTACCGCAGCGCGCGGAGAAAGCCGTCGGGGAGGGGCCGCACGACGGAGGAGGTCGCCCATGGCTCGATTTGCACCGCCCTCTGCCAGATCCGTGCTGCTGCGACCCAGGCTTGGCCGTCGCCCTCCCGCAGCCTCGTTGCATCCCGATGCGCGCCGGAGAAGGGAGGACGAGGAGGAGACGCCATCGAGCTGTGCAGGGAAGGGAGAGTTGGTGGCGGCTGATTTGGGGGCCGGACTCGGTCAAGGGAGGGGAAATAGAAGGGTCAAAGCGCTCCTGTCGATTCGTGTGAAGGGAAAATTGGGCCCGTCTAGATTTCAAGTGCTTGAAATCTGGGGGTCATTTCAAGCGACATCCCCAGCCATCAGATGTGCATCCAACGGCTGGGGATCTCTTATGTTATTTTGTATACAATATGTGGTTGTTACATGTAGCG
Organism: Eragrostis curvula; assembly: GCA_007726485.1. NCBI lineage: Eukaryota > Viridiplantae > Streptophyta > Magnoliopsida > Poales > Poaceae > Eragrostis > Eragrostis curvula. The sequence goes on from CM017442.1 coordinate 54,183,877, forward strand.
GGTGACACAAATAATCCCCGTTAAGAAATTCAAATTTCTTAACGGGCCCGCCAAACCATGTAACAGACCCAATAAAGGAGAAACGGCTAGGATTAAAGAGAAACAATACAAATCAGGGGCACTTAAGCTGTAAAATAATAATTTGTATTATGTTTTGTTAAGAAAACAGAATTTGTGAAAACTAAGATATGGATTTGTGAACATTACTACAAACAAAGTAAAAATTGCATACAAAATTTGTGACTTTGCTTCTGCTGAGTATTATGAAGTACAAAAGCCACTTGGTAGCAAAAGATATACAAGTGTACATGCATCAAAATGACACTTTCAATTGAAATTACTATGAATTGAAATTTGATGGACTTTCAGCAGATACTTGCTAGCATAAGAAAGACAAATAGAGCAAATTATTGAAGCACTTTCATATGCACAGAAACAATTTGATATGAACTGATTACAACAATCCTAGAAGATTATAACATTCTGGGCAGATGAAGTACTGAATATATGCTACAGATTAACAAACTATGCTACTGGTTATATCCCTGAAATAATAGCTAACTAAACAATGAAAAGATATCCAAAATCATATACCCAGAAAAGACTGGAGGTTGGCAATTGATAAAAGCACTAAAACTGGATGGGGAAGAGTAAAGAAGTACCTAATCAGGCACACTGACAGGGAACAGCTGCTCCAACAGCACTACAAATTCACCATTCGTTAGAACAACAACTGTCCCCTACCACATTGTTGAACTTGAGGCGTTGCGTTTCTCAATTGATCCTACAAAAATTACCCAAACTTAATAATCCAGGCAATTAAATCATTTTATTAATTCTCTGTATGCATCTGGATACAATGAATGAAATGCAGTAGAAAACTCATTGGAATTAGTTATAGGCTTCAAAAATTATAATAAAAGAATCATGACACCATGTTTGCAAGAAAGAAAAACAGAAATTTATGTGTAAAGTTTGTGCAAATAATTATCGAACAACAGTACATGCATGCAACAAGTGAAAATATCAGAAAACAAAAATAAAAAATTACTACAACTATACAACAAGCAAAAAAGTAAATTTATTTTGCACATGTATTGGTTATTCAGAACCTACATTTAACTTTGAAGGCCTGAAATTGAATAGGACATGTGAAATTGTATAGATGCAAATACTCTGCTAAGATAATGCACAAGAAAATGTCAGGATATCTCATAGAACTGAAAATCCTCGTGTCACCAGTTAACAAATGGATGTACCAAATAGGTAGTCTTAAATGGATTACCAATTTGCTTCATTGATTCAACTAAAAAAATATGCATGTACAACAATCAACATGTATTGAAATGGATGCACAAGGTTACAAAGTTTTAACAGTGTGAGCAGGTTGACTATAAGCAGAAATTACTGGAGGTTGCCTACTGATAAATGAACTAAATATGCAACAATCTATTGGACATGAAAGTAGAGCAACATACCACAAAGGTCCTGTTGAAGACTAGCCTTGAACAATGATGGGATGAAGCTAATCACCATGTTGTTCCAATAATCAATGAGGCAAATTGCCTCTGCCCTTGCATTGAGAACAGATGAACATTACCTTGAGGAGGGTGCGATATAAAGAAAATCATTTACTCATAGATACATGTGGCATCCCTAAATTCTATGGCAAAAGGCAACACTAAATTCTACAAGAAACTGCGACACTAAATTCTGAGGCAACAGCAGCCATAAATTCAATGAGAAAATGATAACACTAAATTCTACAACGACATAGGATACTAAATTCTCCAATCATCACAACCCTAAATTCTACGGCAAAACACTAACGCTAAATTCTCCATCGACACCAACACTATTTCCATCACAAAGCAATAAAACTAAATTCTACAACAAAATAGGACACTAAGTTCTGCAAAAAGAACGCAGCCCTAACACTAAATTCATCAAGTGGTCAATGCAATTAACCATAAATGAAACATACTAGTCTGGATTTAAAAAAAGTTGGTAGTGTTTAACCCACTAGAAACCATTTTGAAACTGATTATACAACAAAATACCTGGTTGGTGCATGACAGCCAACCCATGTTGTAAAGAAACAAATAAGTATTGGAAGAAATACAAAAAAATAAGATATGGCATGAGTACAGAACAGGGCGGTACCTTTAATTTAGTACTCTCTATATGAATCTGAAAACACTGAATGAAATGCAGTGAACAGTGGGACCTCATTGAAATAAATTATATACCTGAAAAATAGATTACATGTATTATATGTACGGATCATATCAAAGAGAGGTTACACTAAAATGAATATACTGCAAAAGATACCTGATCTACAAAACTGTAGCCACCTAAAGAACCACCTCCTTTCATACAATTGAAGAGCTTTTCCACAAATCCTGTTCAAAATACAGAAATATATTCATCAAAACATGATTTAAGTATAACTAAATTAATAGCAATTCCACATTCTAATAGATATAATTGCATGCAACAGTATATGCAATTTCGTAATCATGAAAACGTAATTCAAACAGTGGGAAATGAATTTTTCTTGCCAACAAAGGAGCAACAGTGCAACAACCATTTGCAAACCTCCTAACACGAGAGAAGTCAGCATAAATAAAGAGGACAAAAATAAGAGCAGTGACAGTGCATCATAAGTCTTTTGTTAACCAGAAGATCTTTAATTCTGCACAAATATTGCATAGCATCATTTGTTCAATCAGGATCCCCAATAAAATATATTCAGTCTTCCACTGACCTTGGAAGGAAAGGAAGACTTCTGCACTATGGTTGTCATAACATCCAATGAACTGATACGTATAAAAAAACCTCCACTCAAGCTCATAATGCGTGGATGAACTGAACTTGACAAGCTTCTTCTCTTTCTTTACCCAATCACAAATCGTTTTAGCCTCCTTTGCAATACCCTAGAAGCCATCATTCAGTTAGGACCAATAAGTTTAATGTAAACATGTTGCTTCAAAAACGTTTCATGTAAACATAAATACAAATGGTCACTAAACATAAAGAATATGTTTTGGCAGATGTATACTGATGGGCACATACCACCATGGCAGCAGCAGCAGCAAAAACAGATTGGTCGACTTTAATGCTCAAAAGGCTCAAAGCACACAGACGGATCCCACTGCTCTGCTCGATGATGTCATCAGTAGGCTTTGCGCCATGCCTCAGCAACTCGCACATCAGGTCAGCCTCCAGAGCAATACACTTGCAAAAGAACATTAACAAAATCAAACTATCAACCACCAAAAGAATGGCTACTACTTTACTGTAGGTGAAACAGTACGCATGCAAAAGCTCAGAGCTACCCACTCAAATATCCTACATACAATAAAATATAATGTTTGTAACAAACAATAGCTATAGTAAACTGAAGTAATATGATTACAAATAGTAGATTACATGCTTCATGTGAAAAATTGCTATATACTAGATATAATGCTTGGCTATATCACTATATGACTATATGACTAACTGCAGCAGTCATTAAAAAAAAAAGAAGAAAGGTAAGAGCATGAAAAAAAAACATGAAAGGTAAGTGCAGGTGAGTACCTTAATGTGATGGTGAATGCAGAAGCAGAACTCAGTACTTGTGGCTATCAAACACATATGTGTTGTACCCAGTGCAGCCAAAAAAAAATTTACATAACCAGGTCACCATGCACTTAAACACATGACACATAGATAAATACGAATCATAAATTATTCAAGCCACTTAGCTAAACTTTTAAGTGTTCACAATACACCACCACTGAGAAATAAACAAATAATTGTCCGCAACACACTAAAAATAACTAAATTGCAAGAAAACAAGACCACAACTAAACCGCATCGATTCACTCAAGCATCTTCTCCCTCTTCATCTGCTGCATCTTCTTCATCAGAACCAGCATCACTACCAGATCCGTCGTCGTCGCTGCTACTAGAATGAAGGATGGGGCGTTCATTCGACACATCAACTTCCAAAACGAGTCTAGGGTCGTGTTCTTCAGTAATATACTCTAGCACCTTCACCTTCACAAATTGAATAGTGTGCCTACCACTTATAGTGGCAAACAAACTAGCTAGCAGATTAGTGTCAGCCTCATTGCGACACTTGATAAATACTTTTGCTGCTTCAATAGCAATTTTTACACCATTGTTATAACCCAATATCCTGTAAATGATCAGTAATAAAATTAAATGCAAAACATATAAAAAAGGCACATATATTAGACAACATGGGATACATCAATTCTAATACAAAATTACCTGTTGCAAGCGGTTACAGTCCCAAAAAACCCATCTGGAAAAGCCTTTGATAAACTTGTTTGCAGCAAACAAGTTTGAGCACCAGGAACAACACCAAGGTAATCAGCATTGACCCTAGTGATTTTTGTTACAAATGGCTTTGGAACAGAAGGCTTCTTAACAGCTATCTCTCCAGCGCTATAGGGCGTGCTCCTAACAGCAACCTTTCCCTTCCTTACTGGTCCTGATGACTTTCCAGCACCTGAAGCAGACATCCTAAACGAAAAGTATTGATTTGCAGTTAGATAATACAACAATTGCAATAGTGCAATGGTATAATTTAATTGAATAACATATGCAATTGAATGTAAAATGTAATTCTGGAATAGGTTAAGTACCAGCTGCTACAACAATAGCTACAGTAAACTAAAGTAATATGATTACAAATAGTAGATTACATGCAACATATTGAAAAAAAACAGACTTCTACAAATGCGCTGAATAATCAATCAACAAATTACTATATTTTGTGGAAGGGCTTACTTGAAACGAAGGATTCCTCTAGAAGATGTCAAGAACAATCAAAATCCTTTGATATGCTACCTGAAAAATTATTCGCAGATAGAGATTAGTGGTCATTGAATGAAACAAAATGAAATCTTATAGAAGCTGCCTTGTTTCAATAAGATCAAGAAAAATACATAGAACTCGTGGGACTGACGTAACCAACAGAAAAGAGTGAAACACAATGCAAAAAATAAACATAAAAGATCATCAAAATCCACTGGCTTGCCTTGCGGTTTCTGGAAAAAGAGAGCAGAGTAGGGATGCGAACCCTAAAAGATCGTGAGAGGAGGGAAGGCGGCTGGCAGTTTTATAGAGGCAGGGAGGCGAGTTGGTGAGAGAAAACCGTTCAGATCGTGCATATCCTGAGAGGAGGGAATGGCGGCTGGAAGTTTTATAGAAGTGGGGAGGCGAGTTGGTGAGAGAAAACCGTTCAGATCGTGCAGCAAAATAGGAATGCGAACAACTGCACAGCAAAAAACAGGCCAACACAGCTGAAGCCCAAGAAAAGAGCCCATGATGTAAAAAAGCCCATGAGGTAAAAAAGCCCATACAAAAAGGCACTACCAGGCAGACCCAGGAAAAATTACAGACAAAACTTTACAGTGTTGTCAGAAACTGTCTCCCCCTGCCTCCCTGTAATGACAAATATACCCCTTCATGTACCGTATAGCAGAAACAGAGACAAATATTACTTCCCATTATACCCTTACTCCCTGAACAAGAAAGAAACCAATAGAAATCCTCAACACGAGAATGCCAAATCAGATCGATCTCAACATCAAAACAAAGAGAGGAAAAGAGCAAGGCAGAGGCGACATGAGGAAGAAGAAGAAGGACCAAGGAGACGCCAGAAGGAAACACGAGAATCCAGGATCTGAGAAGGTAACTGACCTCCTCCTTTTTGTGCTACGCTGCTGCTGCCCTCTTGTTCTGCCTCACACCACCATGACTCCAATTTGCTCACGCCACCAATGACTCCAATTTGCTGGGTTTGCATTGTTCAGTAACAAAAGACCTATCAACAATCTGGCCCTTTCAAACTGAACTAGCATGTAGAAAAGTAGAAACAGATGAAATTGATTGCTTGCCATTGGTCCCTGCATAGTATTTCCCAATTAAAATTAATGCAACCAGCATTAGACTTGATATGACATTAATCAGAAAAAAAATTATAATACATTAGTATATACAAGGTGTCAGTATATATAGTTGACTACAACTTATGATTGAAACTTACTTCCATTGACTACAGGTTAGGGAACAAGTTGATAACAGAATTTACAACAATGATCAAGTCATGAAGTACAAAGTTACTGAATCAGCATCACTGCAGGTATATTTCTTTTACCCAAATGTAATTGTAAAAAGAAAATGCAATTAGATGTATTACATGTAAAGTTAATGAATTGCATGATCTACTATTGCAGTCCTCACACCACTACAAGTTATAATTCACAACCACTGATACATAACTTTTTCTAACTAGTACAGATAATAATTCATAATGCAGGATATAATGAAGTTTGGCCAAGTTGAATATGTTAATGACAGTAACATGCAAATCAAGCAAACAACTACAGCTATTGGGAATTCAGCAGAACAAAACATCAACTGCATGTACATAAACAACGATTATGCAATGTCAGAAAAGGTATTTTAACTTGCACTTGTGTAGTTATATGATTGCATAATAGAAGCCATTGATGTCAATATCAAAGTGTAATTATATTAGATTTTGCAAAATGTGCAGGTGACAAGTGATAGCTATACAGGACTGAACATGCAGAGCAAGCAGCACTGCATCAGTGGTGATGGTGCCCCTGAGCTCGGCTTAAATACACAAGTAAGCAAACTACGCAATTATTTTGAGCATTGATCGTTACAAACAATGAAAAGTGAAATGTTAACAAAGTTTAAAAATTACAAATTTGAAAAACAGGAATGCATAGAATGGAATGCAGATGACAATGCCTTGAATCTATCACAGGAGACTACCAGTTACACTGCATTAATGAGTCACATGAATAATAAAGCAGCAGTCATGCAGGGACAAAATGAGGTATTGTAAATGTTTAAATTTCTTGTAGTGGCACAAAAAAAATTTATGCATGAAAATAACTAAAACAAATTTTTTATTATGACAGCTTGATATTCCTATGATGACGACATACATGAAATTATTGCTTGATCCATCTGAAAATGTGGTAAGAACAATTACCTATGTCTATTATATAAAATAAAATGTTGTGCACAAGCATTTACGAGAGAAGTCCTTACTGATTGGTATGCTTATCTTTTTGTAGAACACATCATTGCTTATGGAATCAAGCAATATTAACAACATCCAGAATCAATATGAAGATCTGCAAGGCATACCGAGAGATTTTGAGATGGCAAGTACTATAGACAATGAGCAGAACAATGAATATGCAGGCATAGAAATAGTACAAACTCAAAATGAAAAATTGGTAAGATGATTTGTGTTGGTAACATACATGAAACACATTAGTTTACAATAGCTGATATACTTATCTTTTTCTGCAGGATATGTCTTGGTTGATGGGAGGAATTGGAAGCAATTACGACCAGAATCAATCTTCGGATCTGCAAGGCACATCAAGAGAGTTTCAAATGACAGAATATTTGGATGAAGACCAGGGCAACGAATTTGCAGCAACAGAAACAATGTCATATTCTGACTATGAACAAACAGACACAGCTAATGCATATCCTACTGTACAATATGAAGAAACAGATGAACATGCAGATAGTTCAACTGATACGGATTCTGAGGATTTAAATGCCCTTGAGGAACTGGAGGCTATTCATGCTGAAGGAGAAAGTGTAGCAGCAGCAGAGAGATTGTCACAAGAGAGCAGTAGCAGCCATGTTCCATTGATAGGAATGAAATTCAAAGAATATCAAGAAGCATATGACTTCTACAACACATATGCTTTAATAGTTGGTTTCTCCATATCAAAGTATGGGACTTACCCTTGTAAGGATAGAAAGGACCCTAACTTTGGCAAAACAACCAGAAGAACCTTCAAGTGCAACATGCACGGAAGGGAGCCTGCAAACACAAAGAAAGAGCAACCAGGCGTTCAGGCATCGAACAAGAGAAGGAAGAAGAACGATGAGGAGGTACCAACACCAACAGCTGACATCAGTGGAAAGAAAACAAACAAAAAGAAGAGCACAAATGTCCAGCAGAAATGATTGTTACACTACAAAATGGTTTCTGGACGGTAACAAGATTGAATTTGGAGCACAATCACACCCTTGCAGCGAGAGATCAACTACAGTGTTTGTTCTCACAGACAAAAATGATAAGATGGAGTACAAACTGATCAAGACTTTCAGCGACGCAAATATTGAAGACAGGAAGATAATGGCAGTCCTATCTTATATCAGAGGAGGCACAGCACCTTACAATAAAAAGAAAGTGAGCAACACTAAAACAAAATAAGGAATGGATCCTCGGAGAATGACATGACCCAGCTCATGCAATGGTTCTCAAAGAGCAATCTCAGAAACCCACTGTTCTACTATACATTCGACTTTGAAGGCGAGAACAGAGACAAAGTCAAGAACATATTCTGGGGCAAATGCAGATAACAGAAAATACTATGAGCAGTATGGGGATTTCATCTCATTCGATACAACTTACAGTACCAACCGTTACAACCTGAAATTCGCACCATTCGTAGGGATAACCGGCCATGGAGAGAACTGCTTGTTCGCTTGCGCGTTCCTGAAAGATGAAACAGCAGAAAGTTTTGAGTGGCTGTTCAAGGTATTTTTAGAGTAGATGGGTGGAAAGCTTCCAAGACAATCATTACAGACCAATGCCTAGCCAATGAGCGTTGCAATTAAAAAAATGTTCCCAGGAACAAAACACAGAAACTGCTACTTCCATATTGCAAAAAAGGTAGAAGAGAGAGGAGCCAGGACATTTGCCATGGAGAAAAACGAAAACCTCCATAAAGATGTGTTCGACATCCTGAGAAAACTCTCTAACAGAAGAGGAGTTCGAAACACTCTTCCTCCAGCTTAGGGGTGGAAACGGATCGAATACGAATCGGATAGTGCCTTTTCCACATCCATATCCATATT